>VMBQ01004064.1:7651-46928 GCA_007657795.1 Dreissena rostriformis
GTTCAGTATCAATTTGAAGTGAATCCGTGTAGAAATGAAGAAATTATAGTAAAAGGCAATTTTGGGTGGGTGTGGCCTATGTGGGCGGGGCGCCCCAGGGTTGGGAATGGGGCCATGCATGGTTGAGATTGACCGTATTGTCATAAGAGAGGTCCAGTATCAATTTGAAGTGAATCGGTGTAGAAATAAAGAAGTAAATGTAAAATAACCTAAAAAAATGAGTGATAATTTCTGACGCGGCCCCACCCCAACCCCTATAACTTTTGACCCAGGGGTCAGATCAAAATTCCAAATAGTGCAGGGTCGCACATATGCTCATAGCTACCATGTGTGTAAGTTTCAAGGTTCTAGTGCTAATAGTGTAGGAGGAGATATTGGCCAGGACGAACGGACGGACAGACGGACAGACGGACGGCGGAGATCACCACAATATCCCCACCTTTTTTTCAAAAAGTGTGGGGATAAAAATGATTGAAAATCTCTGATCCGGCCCCACCCCAACCCCCATTACTTTTGACCCAGGGGTCAGATCAAAAATCCAAATAGTGCAGGGTCGCACATATGGCTATAGCTACCATGTGTGTAAGTTTCAAGGTTCTAGTGCTTATAGTGTAGGAGGAGATAGTGGCCAGGACGGACGAACAGACGGACGGCGGAGATAACCACAATATCCCCACGCTTTTCAAAAAGCGTGGGGATAATAAACTAACCCACTCCTTGGTGACACACGTGTATATCGAAATATAATTCGAACACGAACGAGAACGTACGTTATGTGTTAATGCTTTGTTACCTGTTATGTGTTACTGAAGTTTTACTATGTTTTAACTTAATCACATGATAATAATGACACAACCTCCTTGAAGGCATTGGATACAACGAGTTTATTCGATGTCTTAAATAAAACGTGGTATCTTCAGACATTTTCACATTTTAAAATCGAATCTAAAATGACAAATAAATGTACATATGTTAATCGATTCATTCAAACATCGGAATTGTCAAGTTAATAGACAGTTACCTTGTACGCGAAAGGGTTTTCTGTGTTAGCATTTATTTATATGGCATGCCTGTATCAATATAAGTTAGAAAGTATAACAAACAACCAGACATGGGTATGGCAGATAGTTTATGTCAAGTCTTCAAGCAAACAATTCATTGTATGATTTTGTTGCATTCAGCGGCAAAGCTCGGCAAATTATCCTGACACTGACACATAGATACATTGAAATACCGTTATGAAGTGTTAAATAGTTTTCGTTCTTGAATAGGGTTGAATAGATACAATACTATCCATGTGACTAACCATTTTGAGAAGAACAACATGGCACGAATACAATCGAATATTAGTATAGGCTACAATTCAAGCGCGTCATGTGTTCTTAAAGAGTTCATAAGAAAATCTATCAGGTCAATGTTTGCGAGCTATGTTATTGGGTTATTTAGAAAAATACAATAGCATGCTCTGTTGCAACGCACTTTGGTGCTGAACACTATCGTGGGTTCCATTTTAAACAGTAAGCGATCATAGTATTAAAGTGGTCAGCTATAGTACAATATCTTGTTCCTCCTCCCCCGCTTCTCCTTACTTCGTCGTCTTCTTCCTGCACCTGATGATGATGGTAATTAACTTAGATATTTGATTAAAAATATGAACGTCATGACCAATAAAGCAATACTACAAAAGCTTGCATGTGTTTCAAAGTGTTCAATATATCAAACTATTAATGACACATTACATACTGCACTGCATTGTGTGGGTATTTCAGGATATGTTTTCTTGAACTACAGTGCTGATGATGTTGGACGTTTATATACTTCAACCTTAAAGCAAAAACACATTCACGTTTATCAGTATATCTAAACGAAGATCAGTGTTTCAACACATAAGACACAGGTCTGACATAGTTATGCGTTTGACTGTTCAAATTAATAATGACTCCACAATACAAAGAGTCCGAGACGTATAATAGGTTAGGTTAGGAAAGGTTAGGAAAACTGTAGGTTAGCGTTTTGTCGCTTATTGTAAAATTTCAGTTGAACACTTTATTATTGAAGTACGATGGTTGAAATGTTCGTGAATGCGCTAGAAGGGAGCATATAAAGATCGTGCAAACAATTTATTTCATAAAGTCGTTTTAATTTCTTAAGTCGTGTCAATTTGTTTGTAATCGTTGACACTTTCCCACGATCATGAGCATGTGTATTGAGAAACATGAACCAATGCTTAGGTTAAAGTATATTTACTTGGCTCAACGGAGGAAAATAACCTGACAAGCACAGCGTAAATAATATAATTTGTTCAAGAACCAATTATATAAAATAATTCGCTCATTTGTGTTAACAACACGATACTGTTATGCAAATGATTCTAGTGATAATTTTACTGAACTCACAAATCGAATCGATCGGATGATCGATTATCTATTATTTATATAGGAGATAAACAAATGCGGTATGTGAACTCAAGTTTTATATAACTAAGGTGGTCTGAAAGTAAAGTTTATTTTCATCGCTTTAACAGCTGAATACCCATTTCAAATATCATAAATCACGTTGAGATAGATTGTTTTGGACTAATTAATTTTTAAATCTCGATGATGTATTTCCAAAATCACGAGATCGTTGTGAAACGTGTTGATTCACGAATGCTTTGATAAAAGGCCCAGACCATTCGAGTGATTAATTGTCAATAATGTCAATAGCATTATCTATATAAACAGGTTACAGTTAATATTGAAAAATACGTCATTGGTAATGTTTTATTTAAAATTGTTTATATTGACAACCCGTTTGTTAAGATTCGGTTTAAACAATTACTATACACTGGTGATTCATAAATTGTTCAATCTACAATTTATCAATATGAATAAAAATCAAGCTGAATGTCAAAGTTTGGTGATGTTAATAGATCATGGCATTTGCAGGAGGAGGAAACTTGTTAGCATTTAGCCGGATACGCTGCATTATTTTATATGGAAATTGCTTGTCTGCGTTTCCATAAAAATAAAACCGCTTTTATTTGAGACTAGTACAGTGTTGTATTTTAGCACCGCAATAAGGTTCAATTACCTCTAGACTATTTTACTCTCTGAACGGCCAACGCTAGAAAGTTGCAAGTAAAATGAACCGATGATAAAATCAGATCTGATATACAACACAAATCATCCTGTGTTTTTGTTCTCAATCCGGATTAACCCTGATAATACCATACTTAATTATTCTGTTTTAAGTAAAATTGTAAAGTACAATAAAAAATTCAAAATATGGGTACTTTTTCAAAAGTTTTATGATATTCTTGAACTTAAAGTCTAAGCATGGGTGTGATTCAGGTACGACTGCTGTGAACAAATAGGGTGTAAAGGTGATCAGGTTTCATAAATATAAAAATAATAAGCGGAAAAAGAAGTGTCAAAATTGGAACAATAGTGTTATTCGTATTTACTCAATATAATTATCGAATATAAAAATCTTTTTTTATGATACTGTAATGAAAATATGAAATTGAAATAAAAATATGAACAATAAGAACGCTATTACAAATTCAGTAATACTATAAAAGCTTGCATGTTATGTTTTGTAAATAAAAGCACGCGGATGAGTTTCACAGTTTTAAATATATCAAACTATTAATAAAACATTATATACTAAACGGAATGTTGAGTTATGTGTGATTTTCACGATATAAGTATGGTAAATATGTATATGGTGTTTATACTCTTACTATAATGCTTATGATGGTAAACGTTTGCATACTTGTACATAATTAAAGCAAACACACTTTCATATAACGTAGTGTCTACAAAAAAAAGATAAGTCCAACCGACTAACACAAACCATTGTAATTTGTCTAACTGTTTAAATAAAGATCACCTTGATAATTAATAAAGTAACGATGCAAAGGGACCGATATATTTGTGGCTGAATACAACTGCAGATTCGAGTTTTGCAACTCGTTGTTAAAAGTAAGTTAAACGTTACATAAAATTACAATTGTTCAAAAGTGCGTGAGTGCGCTTGAATGAATTATATAGAGACAATGAATTTAATTCATGAATTCGCTTTATATGTCTGAAGGCGTGTCCATTGTTATATACATGTTGACACTAGTTCACGAGTATAAGCATGCTAAAAGAGAGCTAATACACTTCGCCTTGTTGTGTAAAGAGCCCGATACAGAAGTTAAATAATATCCACATGGCATAACAGGGAAATACCACTTAGTCTTAACATAATAACCAGTAAAATGTGTTAACGAACCAGCGTTATTTAGGAACTGCCTCTAGTTTAGTATTTGTTTATATTGAAACAACTTTATTCGATGCTTATTTAATAAACATTATAGAACGGGGGAAATGAATTGTATTATCTACCATGAGTCAAAAAAACGTCAAATCAACCATAATATGCAATGTTTTACTTACTTCGTTTTGTCGAATTCAAAACAAAAACGAAATAACTGTAGATACACGGACCAAAATCGACTTCTTATTTATCAGCTGCGATAAAGCTGCAGGGCACAGAAGAGAGTTAAACTTCAATCATGTAACTACAAAATAAAATTAACTGATCATTAGCGGAATGACACTTTTACCGTCCCCAACCACTCGTTTATTAAGACTCAGCACTGTGTCTCTATTTTCAATTCCGATTTCGATAATATCTTTGCAAGAAAGACATCCCAAGCAAGGTAAACATCGCGGCCGACATAAAATTAACAAGCTTTACGAAGCATCGTCCACGGAGGCGCAAAAAAAGTGTTTACATAAAGAATGTTTGTGGAAGTAACCCAAAAGCTAAATAAACAAAAACAAGTAAGGTTATATCGCTCTACGTTAACTTTTGATAATAAGCAGCGTACACGGTGAAGTGGTTTGAAAACATGCTTTCGGCGCCTTATATACTTAGTCGCGCGAGATAATTAAAGTATCGATTGCAATGGAAACGTACGGAAGATGAGATGTATGACACTTTTTGAGATTTAACAGGAGTCATCAAAACACAACATTTAGTAAATGAAATGCTTGTCTCAATGCCAATTTAAATCCAACGTTTATACCAATAAAATTACAACGATATGCATTGACATGACATGACAAACATACAATCCGAAATACGTTTTGGATTCGTTCGATGCGTAACAAAAAATTAATCTTTTAATTTAACCACCACGTCCGAAATGTCGTCCCTAAAATCCAGAGAGTATAGCTTAAACTGGTGTGGTTTGTCACACTAATTTCGTCACACGAGATATAAATTTAATAAAAATAAGTACGGAAAGCTGGTTCGGAAATAAATTTAAGTAAAGGATAAAATAGGATGAATTGTACTATAAACGATAACACCAGGCAGACCTGGGCCGGATGTCTATAATCGGCCCTAGCCGCATTATATACCCTCGTGCCGTTATGTCGGCAGCGGGCCGATTATAGACGTTCGGCCCCGCTTTGCCGTGTGTTATTGTCTAATTAATAAAGTACGTGGAGAACACGGACTTGCATGTAAGCCCTTGTATTCATGTTTCATCAGGTTTGAGTAACAAATGTTGCTTCTATAATGGTGCAAAGTTTGTTCGAAGCTTTGACCTGGTGATATAGTGTTTGACACTTCTTGACCAAAAATCGAACTTTGCCTAGACAATATCATGATAAACATCCTTACCAATGTACTACAATTGTATATGATAAATATAGCTTCTAGAGTGGAAACACAATTACTCTATGATGTGACCTGGGGATATAATTTGTTTTACACTTTTTAAATATATTATCAGTATGAACAATCTGACCAAGCTTCATCAATACTAAAATACTTCCTGCTCAGGTGACTGTAAAAGCAATTAGAAACAAGTATATTAAACGTTGAATATTACAACACATCACTACTGAAATCACTATTAATACTAATTCGAAAGTGAACAAAATAGTCACAGTTTAATTCATATATTTCTTTTGCATAATGTCAGTAACTACGAGACGTATCAGGTTAGACGACAACGACTAAACAGCTACTGCGTTTGTTGGTACTGGTGGTGGTAAGTAGCCCTTTTGGGATATGTGTATGATTATTAGTTTCTGTCATTGTATTTCAACAAATGTTTGTAAAAGGTAAAACATGAAACAGCATTAAACAATAAGAACATTAATGAAGCACAAGAAAACAAAATTAAAAACACCATAGACGCAATTCTTGTTAAAATCAAGTACACATATGTAATTGTCTTATAAAAGTAGACTACGTGGAAAGGTATATTTGTATAACAGAACGAAATATTTCATGCTCTAATACGACGAGTAACACAATTTTGTATCACGTACTTCTTTACTCATTTAATGACGAAAACTTCTTAACAAATGTCATTGAAATGTAAAAATGATTGTTGTGTGTGAGAACAACGTTATATTCAGTTATACACTTTCTTTCTAAGGGGATGTTCGTATCGGCGTTACTATTGGGAGACGTACTAAACCTACGAAAACAGATGTCGGGTCGGATGGGATCACAATGGAAACCAAGATTGCATCATTCGTAAGTGATCAAACCGTGATAATTTGAGCACACCGTTTACTGATAAGACAAGTTATTATAATTGTACTATACCTACGAAAACAGATGTCGGGTCGGATGGGATCACAATGGAAACCAAGATTGCACCATTCGTAAGTGATCAAACAGTGGTTTAAACGCAACATTCAGTGGTAGCACAACTATTTGTATTAAGGAAATGCACTACAACCCTGTTTAGTTATGCTTGGTTCTGTTACTATATATCCTTCCAAGACAATCCAGAAAACCACATGGTTCACTGTTTTGATTTTTTTTCTTAGTCAAATCAATGCTGCAAAAATTAACTTTTCCTGTCTTTTCTGGTATTATTTAATGAAATGTATAAACTTCGAATGTTTAGTAGCCGGAATGATCAAATTATCCACATTTCATTGTGAATTCAGCAATCTGCAACCCTATTTGCGCAAATGGCGGGACATGTCTCAACCCGAACACTTGCAGTTGTCCTTCTACCTCCAGTGGACCTTCTTGCCGGACATGAACACCCATTGTTGTTTGTCTTTTAAGTCATCCAAAATAATATTGTTTTAACATATCTTAGGTAAAGTATGCTAAAGCTGATGTTTAATCTGATATTAACATAAAAGTAAGTTGCCTTTGTTGCAAATCATGTTGCTCTTTTTATATCCCCACTTTGAAAAATGGATTATATTGATTTATACCTTTATGTTGGTCAGTTGGTCATTATATTGGTAAGTCGGTCAATAGACCAGCTAATTATTACATGATTTGTTAAAATGATATGATCTAAGATGATTTTATTTGGTATGGTAGTTTATTGAAGGGAGATGAACACCGCTGTCTTTTTTGGGTAAGCATGTGTAAAACGAGTATTTAACATAAAATTTAGATATACGATGATGAATAATTGTATGATTTTGACTTGTAAGAACAGGCTGACCACTATTGATGTTGACGTCGATTAGTCAAAGATTAAAGCCACACAAAAAGTATAAAATGTAAATCCAGAGCACGAATCCTTAAAAAGACGATCATCTAAATTGTAATGCTGGTATTGCAGGACGAAAAAAATGCAGCTTGTAACATGCATTTGTTTGCATGATGCCTAAAGAAAGTATTTACACATGCTGGTTATTTGTAAAGTTGCTGATGTGTATGTAACTCTTGAGGGAGTTAAAACCCCTACAAGAGAAGTAAGATGAAGGTCAAAGCCGTATGCACAATTAACCAAAACTACAAATGTGGAACATATACTGATTATCCAACATTCCGTATAAGGACAACTCTACTTTATATTCTATAGTTGACAAACAAAAGGGCCAAAATGTATTGTGGTCAAACCTATTTTTTTACTATTATATAAACATTAACGACATAAACATTTAAAAGTTTGAACGAGATTCACCCAGTTGTTAAAGAGATATTAAACCACAAATACTCTTGGACTGTACATTCTATAAATGTAAAATAAATATAAATACAATAAACAAAAACGCTTAAGAAAGCCAAACTTTGTTGCAGCTAAGATATTGTTCGTTGCAATCACCAGTTAAAAACACAAGATTTGGGACGTACGTCTGGACGTAAGAACGTAGACGTACAATGCTAAAAAGCCTTCCAATCAGTTGATGCATAAACATGCTTTTACATTATTGCTCATATTAATTTCTTGGATACAAGTCTGAGGTATACATGTTATACGTAAATCTTTTGTTTATTGCAGTGGCGTGCTCTTATCGGCAACCGTGTTACCCTGGAGACTGCAATAATGGCTCTAATTGCACGTGTTCGTCGGAATTCTTTTTGAACAGAAGCATCAACGGCTGCATCAAATGTAAAAAATATTTACAATACATCGTTACAAATAAACGCAATAGGCCGTTACAGTAAATATAAATCCCCTCTCACCTATATGTTTCAATACTCACACAAAATCTTTACACACGTATTGACACACCGGTCACTTACAGACTCTTGTCTGTAAAATGATTTGTTTGCATGTGCAACAGTTGCAGTTTATGAGCACCTTCTTTGAATTTTCAATTGATTGAATTGATTGGTTTAACATTATTTTTGTTTTTGCATTGATATAAGGCGTGTAATGTTTGCTTTTCGTATCTATGAAAGTTTGAATAAGCTCACCGTCAATGAAAATGAAAATCGCCTTAGACCTCAACTTGGTGAATATAACGTCACCATAAAAAGTATCCGTCGATTCGACAACAGGACTAACTTCATGTTTGTGTTAGAGGTTTCGGACCTGAACTCATCGCTCGTCTGGAGGTATTCGTTTCAACATTATTGTGTTTCACATTAACGCCACAGATGTGTGTTAGTGCGATATATTTGTATCACGCTTAGGTTTCATTACCGTATAAATAAGCCGCAAAAAATAAATACTGTCCATTTTAAATAGACTTCTTAAACGTGTAATGTATCAATCATCAATATAATTGTTGATGTCAATCCAGATCCAGGCTGCGAAACTTCTTAAAACATCATTTTACAATTAAGAAGGAGAGGCCGTTTTGACACATCCCTTTGAATCAACTTCTTTAAGGCATCTGTTAAATCGAATAACTGATTTCCGTATGCATTATGGATAGCATCTTACGAGAGCAAGACCCTTGCTTGCATGAATGAATCTGATATATTACACAATGTGATGGTTGTTAGATATAAATAAGAAAGTAAAGTTGAATCACATTAAAACATATAGCGGTAGTCGCACTTAAAATATGGAGCATTCTGATAACATAACAGACGAACATGCTTTTATTCACTTCAGGTGCATGATTTAGAAAACATAGTGTACATATACTCTTTCTAAATAAAACATACACAACATATTACGACACAAGTAGATAAACAATCACAATCCATATTATTAATAATTTTTTATCCTACATTACTTGCAGTTTTCCTTTACACACACCAGTTTAACCTTGTTTTCAAACCAGTATTTAGATCTAAATTTCAGACTCTTTTGTGTTAGATATCGTCCCCTCGATACCCATTTTTAGGCATACATTATGTAATTGTGTTATATATCCAAAATATTTATTGTCGTTACTAGCAACCAGCAAAGTTTTAACAGCCTCAAGATCAAAATGAAGGCTTTGTTTGATGGTATAGACAATCTTCCGAATCGTCCAGTGTAAGTCCATGACTCGAAACTTGGCATAGTACAGAGCATCATCACAGCTGATGTCAGCAAAATCCCGCGAAGAGGTATGTCAAAAATATCGTCTTCGTCTTTTTAAGATTCAGACATAAAATAAATCTATTTTTAGTGAAACGCATTTGTGTTTTCAGGTTTATACATTTATTTCTGGGTTCATGTTATATTGCTCTAATTGCTAACAACGACATCTAGCTTTTTATTGCCGCACTTTGGTGTCAACCAGACTTTGGATCAAACACCAACGTGAGTTCGCTTTGAGTCTACAGCAAAGTGTGTCTATATGATTTGTGAACGGCATTCAGGTTAATTTTCTGTACAATCTAATGTCAAGGTCATTCACAGATAAAACTTTAATCTTCCATCGTAAATAGCAAATTTGAAATGCAACGTAAGATATAACGAAGTGTCATTAATTTGAAATTTATCCGGGGTCGTGGTTGCTGGCGATAGTGATTGATGACGATAAAAACTGATTTTGTTTATAATTATTAGGATGATAAGGATAAAGTTTATCATGCGATGATAATGAACTTGATAATGGTGATTGTGATTGTGATTGTGATGCTGCTGATCATGATGATGGTGATATTGATGGCTGATGATGATAGTGATTGCGATTGTGAAAGTGATTGTGATTGTGATGATGATGATGATGATGATGATGATGATGATGGTGATGATGATGATGATGATGATGATGATGATGATGATGATGATGATGATGATGATGATGATGATGATGATGATGATGATGATGATGATGATGATGATGANTTCCAAAAGCTCGTACATATTTATCGGGGAGGCATACCTTCCGCTACCAAGTATTACGCCGGGCTCTCTGTCATCAAAACGGTAATCAATTAAATCGGCCTTTTTAAGTCAGAGTCAATGGTATTCAACTAATTGTGTGACCGTTACATGTAAACGTGTTGCATAAAAGTACTTATAATTCAAAGATGTATGTTACTAATGTTGCATTGTGATTAACAATAATAAAACTTATGTGTGAACAAACACTGAAGTCGAAAAACCATAATTGAACACGATCTTATACTTATTGTATAATAAATATATCACATCATGTATGTGAAACTACTACCATATGAATACACACACTTTTTATATTACCTTGTTTGGACCACACATTGTATTGCAAAGTGATTAACAAAGCTCTTGTTTTAATTCCAATATTATTGTCGTGGCTGAACGGCAGTAAGCTATATATCTAAGTATTGTCCACGTAGTTGGAGTTCCGGTTCGACTTCATAGCTCCGAAGCACTGCTCAGAGGTGAATGTAAGCACCTGCCCACCACGTGCTACTATTCTTGACATACCGGAAGTATAAACAAAGGTTCGTGCAATAGTTTACATGGTAAATATTGATGAACAATATTAAACAACATTGCATTATGGTGCTCTGGTTAACTTTCAACCATTGAGAAGTTTAGCAGGTGATTTCTCACTTAGTGTGTATGTACATTTGCAAATAAACACTATTTACATTAGCAAAATCGTTAGTTTTAGTCTGTTAACCTGCTTAACTAAACAAAAACAGTAACACTGTATAAATCATCATCAATAACGAATATATTTTTTTAATAGTATCAAACATAACACCTAAGAAAATCATTCTTGCTGAAGCAGCATCGTCAAAAACGTACACCTATTGCTTTCTTTGCCACGGAAATGAACTTTAGTTAACGAACACATTTAAAAATAGTTATAACATGACAGATAATGAAATACAACCAACTATTAATATTCAAGTGAAATCATAGACTAATTGTAAAGTCCTTCAAGCATTTGCAAACTAAGCATTTCTTAAAGACTATACAGTGTGTGATTCGATAAAAATATATTGTATCATTCTTGAGTAATCGAATTGATCTGAAAACAACTAATCATAATATTTTGTTTAATCCTATTTAATTTAATTAAAAACTAATTGCTGAGTTATTGAATGGGACGACATACCAACATTAAACCTGCCCCGCGCCCATCTTGTCCTAAGCCAGCCATGAACGGGGTCTTCTGTATCAAACAATTACCTAATCCACATGTTTACAAGCAGATAATTACTGGAGTAAAATAACGCTGTGATTAAAAGTTGGTCATACATGAACAGATAAATCCACATTTTGAATGACATACACAACAATTAAAGTTTAAAGAGGTTGATATTGGTAAACTGTTTTGTTCAATCTGGTATCTAAACTAACGACGTATCTCAATTGAGGTGCTTATCATTTACATACAGATTAGAAGTAAACGCTTGTTATATGTGACCTAATCATAAACAACTTAATATTCGATAGTCGATAATTCGATAAAATTAATTTCAATCTCAATTACTCAACTTTCATAACACACTTGGTAAAATGTTATTTTCGCGCAGTGCTGCAATAGAATGGTATTTTTACATTATTTAAGTAGGCTCCATTGGTATTTGAAGGTTGCAGACTTGCCTAATTTTCTGATAAGTGCAAAGTAGAGTCTATGAAATGTATAATTGTAAGCCTTTTGCATAGAATTTTCATGTAAGATATTGGCTACAAATCATCTTACCAGGAATATAAGTTTGAGTCATATTTCGTTGCCTTTATAGCGCATTGTAAAAATAAACAACTAAATGCGATTGCAGTACTCTTCTTGGTTTAAATGTTTTAACTTATGAATTGTGTTATCGATCCAGGTGAGCCAAGGCAGACATACATTCAAAAGCAATGACCGTTTATAATAGATGAATGCGTTACAACAATCACTTCAGCATAAAACATGTTCTACCAAGTAACATGCATTTAATAAGTCTTTATTTTACTCATGCAAATTAAGCATTTCATGTTTATATCAATTGTCGTAAACAACCGTATTACCCGTACGTTGCATTTATGCTAAGTGATGCGAATCCAGCTTTACATTACGTGGTGGAGTTCAAGTGATTGCGTTCAAAACTTCCTTGTTCTGTAATATAATTGTGAAATCTTCCATCGGGCGAAAAAGTAGAACGCAACTGCCAGGTGAAACAAACTTATTATTGATTTATCCGGATTGCTAAATTTAAAGCAATTGTTTAACGTCTTTTATCAAAGCGGAAGGACTGTTTGTGTATAAGTCAATAATTTGGTGTTTGTTTGCAAACAGTCATGGTGCGATATATTGCGTATTTCGCGCTCCTGGTGGCGTGTTTGTTTGTGGTGCCAACCGACGCATGGTCAGGGTAAGCCGATATTCTTTGCCAAATAATTATTATGTTTAAGTGTAGAATCACGCTTTTTGACAAAGTTTCTTCTAGTTTCACTTGATTATGTTTCCTTCAAATGGCCTCGAGTCAACATTTTGTAGTTAAAGCGATTCATTCTGTTGTATCAACAGTGGCATAAGAACTACCTCCGTGCGCACTACGGTGTTACAATATTTGTCTGCCTCTGGTGAGTGTCTAGCGGTTCTTCGCAACATTTTATTTATGGTTTATCATAACCATTGCTTATGCACGGCTATTGTTTCAAGCGTTTTAAACGCCATCTGAAGCGGTTCTAGTTCTATGAAAAGCAAACATTGCCTATCTCAATCAGTCTTTGGTAACACTCTGCACTGTCATGTAAAATGTGTCTGCTAAGTCATTAAAATAAACAGTCTGCATGTATCAGGATGACATTATTATTCTTTAACTGACGCACGTTTGCAATCAAGCCGAAACCTGTCTTTTTCATAACAAATCGTTTTTTGAAATGTGCGTGACACATCACGTAGATGTTATATCATCATGTCAACATAATGTTCTTTGTATGTTGCATTATTGCATTCAAGCTGTAGTCAGTTTTAAACAAACCGCTTCGCAGTATAATTTAATAGTAAGGCAATTACCCAAGTTTTTCTATCTGTAAATTTAAATAATATATATATATTGTGAATTAAGTTGGAACATTGATTGAAATAATCCGCCCCACAGTCTAATAATTAAGTATTTCGCCTTGTAAAGTAAAATAAAGCAGCAACATTCTGCACTTACGTAACGTTGGAAAACTTTACCGTTCAGTCTTGCTCGAATAATGAATATTCAGACCACTTCAGCATAAATTGACATACTCTGGCGATATAAATGGGAAAAGTATTTTGTTTTCATTTGCGTGTAAAAAATGTAAATGACGGAAAAACGACTATTAAAACTATGTTTAATACGTGTTTAAGGGACCGATTCACAGATTTCCGAATTATTCGCATATTTATACTTTATTTATTAAGTTATCAACATTTAGTTTTGTTAAACGACGGTAAAAATGGGATTATTGTTGTTGTTTTCTTTAAAAAAAGGCCTCTTACACGCGAATTGCTGATATGAAATAGAAACAATTTATCGTACAATCAGGATTGACCACGCGTTCAAGGCGTTTAAGTATCGGCCCTACGGACACGGGTTCGAATGTTGTTTGAAGGAACGCGTTTCTTCTTTTTTTTATCTCTATAAATTATTTCACCTTAAAGTGCTTAAGCATTACACATGTTAATGCCCTAAAGAGGCAGACATTTATCTAGTTTAAACGTAAAATTGAAATAATCGTTTAGAAAAATGTATGAATGCCTAACTTATTTTTCGTTCGCATTTCTTATAGCGTTCGAACTACAAGCATCGCCTCTTTGATGCCATTTTTAGAAATTGAATTGAACACTTGCAAAATACTTAAATCATTGAAAAAGTTTATTTCAAACATTAACATCGTATTAAAAATGTACTGCTGCTGTCCCATATATCTCCCCAGTACTTTTTAATTACATGTCAACTAAAAAAAGCTGAAAGGTTATATTTAATCTTTTGATTTAAATCATTAGGATTAAAGGATCTTGTTCACAGTTAATCAAATTGAGATTTTTTCAACTTTTTCTCACAGATTCAAGTCATAAATGAGCAATGTACATCGGTGTGCGAAATAATACTAATGTCGCAGACGTACACCGAAAATACAGTTTTGTTTACGAAAAATCATCGTTAGAAATTGACAAAATTATTAAGCGTGTCAGACGCAAAACGATTAAAAAATTTCGATTTCTTGTGTTATTGTCATATTTGTGACAACACGTGGATGGTTATACAAAGTATAAAAGAAATGGCAACCCATGTGAAGACGGATGGTCAGGTCCGCACATAATGCAGTCGTAAAGACTCAACCACGACCCGAACATAAGCTTTGAATTACACACACACACGCGTGAAGAGAGATGGCTGAGTGGTTTCGGCGCTTGGCTTTTACTCCATGGGTCAGTGGTTCGAGCCCTGGTGTGGTTAACTTTTTTTCTCTTTTTTTTTTCTTCTATTCTTGTTTTTATATTGGAGCTCTTTAGTTTTGATGTTAAAATTATCAATTTACGGCATTTAATGACAAACTTCAAAACATGCAAAAATCTGTGACCAAGTCCCTTTAATACATCATTAAGTTTAACTGAAACATTTTTAAATCGTGGTTCGGACAAAAACATATACAGAAAAAAACTTACTCAAAGAACGTTGATATAATTAATCTTGATTATATCGATATGCTCTTTTTAATGAAGTAAACTTTCGGTCTGTGAAAATAATTCAGATTAAAACATCAATTTGTAGACATTGTAATAAAAGGATTTGCTCACACACGAGCGAATGTTTTTTTAAATAACTTATAATCATTTCTCTGAAGCAAAAAGCATTACTTCTGATGTGGTATATGCACTGACATGTGCGCAAAACGTTTTTTTGTGTGCATGCGATGTTGTTATGAATGACTGAATGTATATACAAAAAATGCACATTACCCGTCGCACTGAAGGAGTGTCTAAAGACAAATTTTAATCTATTTTGATCTTTGTTACGATATAACACTTGCCTAACTCAATAGAATCAACGCACGTATTTAAATCCGCGTATAGTAAAGTGTTATCTTTCGACATAATGAAATTACCATTTTAACTTGATTTTTGCTTCTTGACACTTGAATAGGTTTAAAATAAACATAAGCTTATAGATTACTACCCGCATCAAAAAAGGATGTTTACCAGACATTATGTCTGCGTAAGCATTTTATGTCAATGTCATGCCCGTACGCTGTATTATTTGATATAATAGATCAAGTGAAACGCATTAGTTCAGATTTGACTATGGGATAGGGTTATTGTTAGGCAAACGATTCATTTAAGTGAGATTAGACGCATCTAACAATATACGCTATGTTTATAGGTGTCTATCGCAACCGTTGTTTATTTTGGTGTTTGCACTTCAGATACACTTATATTTGTTAATGCAGCATCAACATACTAAAATATCCCGGAAAGAGAAAAATAATGCATTTGAATATCAACCGTACTTTCGGTTCCGGTTTCGGTAAGGCCGTGATTCTTCGCTTTTTCACTTTCACCTTTTCTCCCTGACCACCTTTGTTTTGCGTTCAAACGAAGCATGAATAATTAAAAGCCACCTGACTCACGGAAAATTTCCGTATCGCTTTCGTAAATACGCGGCAGTTCCGCTCGGCTTAGAGGACTGGGACAGTCATGTAAAATATCGAATATAATATTTTGTTTTATAAACAACTGATAGCTGCAGATAATTTGTCAGTAACCACATTTTAACTAACTCGTTTGACCTGTAAATTCATTTTAGCTCAATCCAACAGTGAGAAATGCCCATAATTTCACTTTAAAGTTATACGTCATATTTATTAATATTGTATTTTAAGCTGCAACGGATTGACTTGAGTTTCGGATATAGTAGACTGTATCTCCGTAGAAGTTGTCATTTCCATTTACCTTTGAAAAAAATTATATACCATTAATTACAACCATAAACCAATTTACCCAACACAAACCAATATGGAACAAAGTTGTTAAGTATTTGTTTGGTATACTTAGATTTTTATTACTTTAAAACTGGCCATCATTTATCGTCACTCGTTTCTGGAAACTTAAAACTAAAAGGCAAACAAGACGAAACTCGGACGCTAACCTGAAAACCCAAGAGAACTTAACTTGTCGGAGTAGGTAAACTAACCCATTCCTTGGTGACTTACGTGTGTAGTGAAATATAACTCGAACACGAACAAGAACTCACGACATGTGTTTAGCTTTGTTACCCGTTATGTGTTACTGAAGATAGGTTAAAACTTAATTGCATGATTTATAATGACAAAGCTCTCCCTGAAGGCATTTGATAAAACGAGTTTATTCGATGCCTTAGAAAAATAGTGGTATCTTCAGAAATTTTGAAATGAAAATCTGAAATAACAACATAATGTATGCTTCTTCACATTTGATTGGTTACACATTTACATTTGTTTATCAATTCATACACACATTGGAATTGTCAAGTTAATAGACAGTTCCGTGCGTGCGAAAGTGTTGTCTGCGTTAGCATTTATTTGTATGGCATGCCTGTATCATTTAATATAAGTAAGACAACACAACACAATGCCAGACATCATGGGTATGGCAGTGTGTCTATGTCAAGGCATCCGGCAAACAATTCATTGTACGATATTGTTGCATTCACCTGCAAAGCTCTTCAATCAACCTGACACTGAACTGCATATATATATTAAAGTACCGCTGTAATGAGTTAATAAGTTTTCGTTCTGCAATATGGTTGAATAGATAAAATACTATCCATTATACTAACCATTTCGAGAAGAATCAAATATATTAATATAGGATTTAATTCAAGCGTGTCATTTGTCCTAGTTAGTTTAAACATATGTATTTCACGAACAAACATGGTATACATTTGCATAAAAAAAAATACAGTTACAACTGAGTCACGTTGTGCCTAAGTTTGGCTATGTTTTCAAGCTATGATAGTGTGTTATTCAGAAGAATACAATAGCATGTTCAGTTGCAACGCACTCTGATGTAAAACACTATCTTGGGTTTCATTTAAAATAGTAAGCGATCAAAGCATAAAAGTGGTCAGCAATGGTACAATATCTTGATCGATTTTTCATCGATTTGCAACTCATGGCTTAATCCGTTGCAACAATGCGGTTGCAACTAAATAGGATAAACACCACTTATTCCGAAAATCGTGACGTCATTTACGCGCGCGACTGTCAGACGAACTTTAAACAAAAATGGCGTCGAGAAATCGTAACTGGACTCGCGAAGAGACAGACGTCCTAGTTGACGGTTATGTCCAGTATCGGGAAATTCTGTTCGGAAAATTCTTCGAAAAAGTCACAAATGAAGAAAAGGAGAAGACGTTTTCCGCTGTTTTAGAATCGTACGTATTGTTTTATGCAAGTTTGTTCAGTTGTCAGCTGTCAATGGGCCACTGCGGAGATTCTCTGTTCGAAATGTTTAATTTATGTCATTTGTGTAATTTATGCGCGCAGTTTGGGTTGCTTTGAGTACAGAGAATGTATTGTTTGTTTGTTTAGAAAAATAAATGGTACGGTAAATTAATTAAAAGCAAAATCTCGATGTAGATCTATCTGTTTGAAGGAATTTTTCGTATCTGCATCCGCGATAATCGATATAATGGGTCTGCAAGAGCCCTCACTCATTAATTTTCGTTTTGTTTATGTAGGATTAATGCGGTCGGACGAAACGGGAGGTCCATGGACGAAATGAAGAACACATGGAAAGATCTGAAGGTAAATGCTATTATTAATATTGTAGATACATAAAACAATTTATCCTTACAAACTCGCCACTACACTTCGCCTCTAAGGAGGGGCACCTGTTTGCCATTGACGACCTGATATCTCTTGGAGCCGTCATCAACGCCTAAAATATCGAGAACAAGTCACCTCTACACTTCACCGCCAGGTACTGTGGCACTCTGTGTAGGGGTATTGCCGTAAAATGTATAATGTCCGATTTAAAAGGAGGCTTTTGTTTCAGCCTAAGAAATTCTATGGTCGTTTTGATGACGATGATGATGCTTACGATGACGATGATACTCATGAGTATGATGGTGTTTAGGATGTCATGTTGATTATAATGATAATAATGTTGGTTGTTGTGATGCTTCTCTTGTTGCTGCTGTTGCTGCCTAGAATAAATCCCGATGATGACGATTATGATGTTAGTGTTTATGATGCCGATAGTGATAATAAAGATGATGACGATGCTGGTGACAACGATATTGATTATTGTGATACTGATTATGATGATAATCATTTCGTTGCTGGTGGTGGGGATGGTAGTTGTCACTTTTGGTGCTATTTCTGATAATGATGTTCATCATTTTGATGGTGCTGATGATGTTAATAATTATAAAAACGACGATGATCTTGCCACCCAGGTATGGCAGCTACAACACGTGTCGGCGGCTCCTTGACTCCCCCATGGGACCCAACATCATCAACGAGACCGACAGCGACGGTTTGGCGGCGCTGCACTTCGCCGCAGAGAACGGCCACACCAAGACCATCCACCTTCTCATGCAGAAGGGAGCCTATGTGACAAGGTGCGTAGCCACTGTATGTCCTAGGGGTACTGCCTATATGCCTGCATATTGTATTGTTCGGTGTTGCTGTCTGAAATCGATTTTGGCCTAGATTTCTTGCGACTATTACATGCAGCTCGAAAATTGAATGCCCATAGAATTGCGAAAATGTTAATGTTTAACGAATGAAACTTACAACAAAGGTTATATGTATATTAATACCTTCTGTCTCACTTTGAAATAAACATAAACATACTTGCTTTTTAATCATTAAAAATAAGTTGAATACATATTATCGACAATTATATATCAAACCATATTAAAGAACTGATCATATCTATGAGGAATTTTACTGATTGATCAGAATGGTGTATTTATTCACAGAAAGACATTTTTTTTTCACTAATCCTTCATAAACAATAAGCTCTATACATTGACATTTCAATGATGAAATACACCGAGTTAGTTGT
The DNA here is from genome assembly GCA_007657795.1 of Dreissena rostriformis. Taxonomy (NCBI): domain Eukaryota; kingdom Metazoa; phylum Mollusca; class Bivalvia; order Myida; family Dreissenidae; genus Dreissena; species Dreissena rostriformis. The sequence goes on from VMBQ01004064.1 coordinate 27,244, forward strand.
AGGTTACTACATAATGATATTCTTTGCGCGTCATGTTTGTCTATTAATAGTTTTCATTGCTGATTATGTACATCATAAAATAAAAATGGTAGATTTCTTAATATTTTTCAAAAATATGCGGAATGAAGGTTAATCATTTATAAGTAAAAAAGATAAAAGCAAAATTTGACCTAGCTTATATAACATCATTCTGTATAAATGCGATTGCACGTTGAAATTGTCTTCCCAACCCGTGAATTCTATCTGGCGGCGTAAACAAATCAAAGCGCTGAAGGCACTTCAGTTGTTCTCTATTGTGTAAACTTTGTAGGCCTTAAGTATAAACCCAACTTCGGTCTTTAAAACCAAAATGCGTTCGCTTTTTGGACAACGTTACAGTGCTTTAAAGTCATACAAATATATAGAAACGAAACGAACTTTGGTTGTGCCTAGTACATTCTCATTTCGACAGTTCCATCAATATAATAAAAGTCGTCGTCGTCATCATCATCACCATGGCATATTTGACAACAAACTATGACCTAAAAGTATTACTTCGATTCTAGCGCAGCTTTATACTGAGTATTCTAATATGTCTATTAAGTTGTACGTATTGTTTCTTACGACGCTCCGCACATAATCGTCAGCCACGGGTGTTCCGTCGATTAATGTACTTATCTTCATTAAAAGACTACAGTCCCTTCAAGCCACACAACTTATTTGGCATAGCAAATTTAAGTATAAATAAGAAACATATTTTATCTATGCCAATTAGAATATATATGGTTGTTACAAGATAAAAATCCGTCTTTTTTGCGCTTTAAAACTTAAAAATAATCGCGTTTGTCGAAATGAACGTATACGTATAGAAATCCTACTTTCGGTTTTAAAAGCGGTACAGTTTGAAAAATAATAAATTACTTGCTAACTAGGCTATAGATTAAATGACAATTTTGCACACTTTCAAATAGCATCTACATGTATATGTTTTGATTAACATTTATTTCATTTCAAGGTCAGAGGCTTTAAATAAACTGACAGTATAACATTGTACTAAAACTGCAGGAAATTGGATACAAATATATATATAATAAATACTTCTCACAAATGGTTTTCTTTAGTGCATACTATACGTTTGCCTTTGAAATTGAAAATTGCCACTTTTTGAACGTATATGTATGTACCACGAAGGCAACAATCCACTAAATATTTTAAGTGCAGTGACTCTTTTATAAAAACATTCCTTATTAAACTGCACAAAAGAAAGAAGTAATTGTTAATGTCAAAACTTATCATACTTCCCTTAAAAAAATATAAAATTAACATATATTTTCCTAAACCAACTAGAATAGTATCTTCGGCCTTAATGACTCTTAGTAACCATAATGCTTTACTATAGCCATATAAGGAAAACTGCCACGCCCCCTGACAACCATATTTTTCAACCAACCGGAACCATTTTCGAACTCGTCCAAGATATTATTAGGACTCATGTTCTGACCAAGTTTCATGAAGATTGGGCAATAAATGTGGCCTCTAGAGTGTTAACAAGGTTTTTGTTGACGACGGACGACGCATGACGAACAAAAGGCAATCACAATAGTTCACCATGAGCACTTTGTGCTCAGGTGAGGTAAAACTGCCTCTCTGATTATTTTGAACGAACGCCTTCTTAAAATAAACGCCAAATTAATTGCTATGCAATAAGTCTTGTTGGGCTTATGTAAGGTTTATGTATAAAGTTATCTATGTTTTGGTCTTCTTGAAGTTTGATACTAGAACACTTCTGAAGGCTTATATTCGTAAATTATAATATGAAATTTATTGCATAAGGTTGCCATGTTTATAAAAATAAAAATGGTGATTAACATCATCTATATTTAATTGAACATGTTTAAAGATTAGTAAGAACCTTACACAATAAAATTGGGTCTCATTTCCAGAGCATGAACTCATCTAAGGGGTCGTCGAATTATATTAGCTAAAGGAAAGAAATGCCAATTTGAAGATTATCATATTATGTCTTGTAGTGTTCTATTTTGTATATCTGCAACTAAAATACATATACATGCATTAATAAAGCATTTATAAAGCCGCAAACAACTACTCAGTTACCCCATAGTAGTTGTAATTACCTGTAACATTATGTGATTGAACTGCGTTTGTAATTTGATTATACGTATTTCGATATCCTTTTGACTGATTTAATTTATCATCCATTAATTTAAGTCCATCGTTTTAAGTAACGTCAAAATAATTGTCGTTAAAAAGGGACCGAATACTATTAATTAAGATACTCATCTGAAACTGTGCTACAGAACGATTTGAATTCAATGACATAATTAATGACACCACCCTATCCGTTTCAAATAATTACATAAAGGATTGTATCGTTCGTTTCTCCGTTAGACATGCATTGTGAGGCTTTGAGTGGTGTAATTATGTGTTTAACAATTACGCAATCATTTTCTTTCGTTTAAATTTGTGCCTGGCATATAATTATTTGTCACTTGTGTCATTGGCTAGTTCAAACACCGTCTTTTTGATTTTATCTTGCTTTCCCTTTGGGTTTATTTAACTTTTACGGTTATATTTCACGAGCCTAAATAGTTTTCCTCCATATCAAACGTTAACTTTGATGTTTTAAGGACGCATGCATGAGTTTATAATGTTTTCACGTTGTAAATATATGTCGCGTCTTGTTTGTTCGTGTTCATAAGTTATTTTAAATTGATGTCGATTGTCAAATAACAAGCAAATTACGTCCGGTAATATTAAACGAAATATTTAATTACTTTCAAACTATTTATTCTACCTCGATTGCATCGAAAGTCGGTGCATAAGAAATATGACCGTGCGAAGTTGATATGCGTCAATTTCAATGCGTGTGGTGAAAGTCGCATGCTGAATAATGTGACAGAACACGGCATGACAGAATTGAATGGGTTTAGAATTACTCAACAGACTAACATTGTCCTTGTGCACATTGGATTGGGTTTTCTATTTGCATACACCGACTGCTGAATGGCGATATGAATCTTCGTCGTGACATTTCAAAAATTAACATAGTATCAAATTTATCCAATAACATTAAATACAATTTTATTTTTCATGGAGCTCACACATTGAAATGTTTGAATTTGAAGAAAAAAACAACAGATAAATATGTCTGAGTTTCATCTATTTAGCAAATTCCAATTGCGTTTAAATATTTTACTTTAATGATTGATTCGGCACTTGAGCTCGTAATTTCTCTTATTAGCGTGGACATGTTTGCTGTAAAAACGCATGTTTTTATACATGCCTTGAACCAACTTATTATAATGCTCACGCCATGTTATAGTGTACAATGGGATGCATGTAGTGTTTGAAAATAACATAAACTTAGATAAGTCGATTGCACCAGCAAATAACAAACTCTTTCATATGTGTTACAGCATGTCTGAACGTTTAAAACATCACAAAAAAACGTTAAGTTAAATATATACATTATAGTACATTAAAAGGAAGTGTTCTATGCTTATGTCATAAGCATAAGTCACGAGTCAGACTGTGCTTTACCTTTTATTGCAAATAAGCTAATACATAACAATGACCATACTCATTTACAAAGAACTGAGTGTTATTTAATTTATTTCTTCATAAAATAAATGTAATTATTATGGTAATTGTGAACGTATTTCGTATGTAATGACAATAAGTGATGTATCTTATGTCATACCCTCGAACATTTTATTAATCCTAATAACTCTAAGTATTCGGACAGTTAAAAGTTTTTTTCGCTTTCGAAAATTTACATATACAGTAATATTTCTGATATATATACTGTAGTACGCATCTTTAATTTGCACTAAAATAAACTAGTGTTTGTTCTTAAATCGTTGTCTTTAACACACACAAAATGGCGCGATGGCACATATAGCTGTATGTATTTTACACTTATTAACGAAACGCTTGATTATTTTAAAAGAAATAAGATAAGCACGTGTGGTGCGTATTGAATTGTTCCTGCAATTATAAAAACTAAACAACCGCGAATGCATAAAAATAAACATGTTGTTTCCTTTTTTTCTCATCACTACAACCGCATATTCAATTTAATTATCAAGCGAAATCATTGCTTATTGCATGCGTATTAACACAAATAAAGATTATCATATTATGTCTTGTAGTGTCCTCTTGTGCTGATCGAGAACTAAACATACATAAACATACAGAAGAAAGCATTTATAAAGCCACAAACCGCTCAGTAACATTAACGTACTTGTAATTCCATATCACCTTATGTGATTGAACTGCGTATTTAAAATGGTATATGTTTTGATTATACATAGTTCGATATCTTTTTGATTGATTTAACCATCAAGTAATGTAAAAAAGTGTCGTTCACAAGATACCGAAAACTATTTAATGAGATACTCATCAGATACTGTGCTTCAGAACGATTTGAATTCAATTTTATAATTAATGACACCGCCGTATCCGTTTTAAATAATGACTGATTGCATCGTTCGTTCTCCCATTACAAATGCATCGTAAGACTTAGAGCATTATTATTATGTGTCTGACAGAAATGCATTCATTTTCCTCGTTTTAAATTTATGCCTCGTTTACACTATTGTGATGCTTATTATATTGGCTAGTATTACACCGTCTGTTTGACTTTATCTTGCTCTCCCGCTGGCTTTATTTAACTAAAACGTGTCTATTAAACGAGCCTCAGTAATAGTTATGTTAAATTTATGTAGATTCTTTAATAAAAAGTCAATTCTGTCTGGCCATATTAAAACAAAATTGATCGTGCTTAGTGAGTATGCGTCATTTACAACGCCTATAATGAAAAATGTGACAGAACAGTGTTTGCCATGCACATACATTAATGGGTATTTTACACAACAAAAGAAAATAGTCGTTGTGCGAACTGGATTGGATTTGGTAATTTGTATACACTGAATGCAGTATGGCGATATAAATCTTCGTCTTAATATCAAAATAGCATAATATTTATCCAATTACTTCAATTGACACGGAACTCACACAGTGAAATGCATTGAAATGTTTGAATCGGAAAAAAAGCGAAGCGATTAAACGTGTATGTGTTTCATCTATTCATCGAATACAAATGACATTTAGTTACTTTACGTTAGTGATTTCTTGTGCACGTATTGCCCCGTATTATCGTGAGCACGATTTCTGTAATAACCTTTGTGTTTTAACATGCCATGAACCAACTTTAAAAAAAGATAATGACGCACGCCAGGTTATAGCGTGCATGGTGATTTATGTAGTGTTTGCAAATAACATTAACTTAAATAAGTCGATTACAAAAGCACATAACAAACTCTTTCATATGTCTGACAGCATGTCTGAACGTTAAAAAGATCACAATAAACGTCAAGTTTAATAGATACATTATACTAGATTTAAATGAAGTTTTCTATGCGTATGACTGTGGTTAACATTACATGGCAAATAAACTAAAACATAATCATAACCACACATATTAACTAAGTATTGAGTGTTATTAAATTTATTTCGTATTATGTTAGTTATGTAAGTTTACATGATCATTATGCCAACTTCTCCAAAGTCTTATGTAAAGTACCCTGTTTCATTTTACTTTTGGCGTGTGTTTTGTTTTCAATAGGACTTTTTTCATGGAATTGTTTGTTTTATGGGCATATATAATAACAATACTTTTTCGCAGTGCCGGACTGTAGCGAAGGCAAGACGACACAGAAAGGAATGCAGTTCCGGGACTAACTGCTGTTCAATAAAAGGTTTGAATTTGTAAATAAAATGTAAACGAAAATGTTCTTAAGCATTCTTTCGTGCAAGCGTACTAATGCAAAATGAAGTCTTAATCCTTGTTTATTAAAAATATTAAGAAAAAACTACCAATATTTACTTATTCTTAAGATACCTAAATTATATCATATCAAAAAGACAATACATGTCTGCTCGTTATTGTGATTACGTTTAAAAAACAGGTGTCATGTTGTTAAAGACAAGCTTTAAATAAACTAATAAATTTAATTTCCATTTAACATCAAATAAGTTTTATATTAAATCATTTTTACATGATTACAACCTACATGTATTTTAAATATGTTATATTTTGCAATGGTATGTTACCATTGTTTGCATAATCTTCTTTAAGTATATTGTTTGCCTTTATTTTGTAACAGGTACTCGCTTGTGTCCCGAACATTGTCCTTGATGGACTAGAAGGGAACGACACTGGGCGAATGGGTACACATTTTTCTGTTTAAATTGATTGCTTCATTATAATAAATTTATTTTAATTTTGAAAAGATGTCAGTTACTAGCTTACATATTTGCAGTTATTATGGGCATTCCAGCAAAGGAATTGTATGATAGTGATAAGAACTTGAAATGTTATTTGCATTATCATTTCTATTTTGAAGACACTCCTGAAGAAAACAACAACAGTGAAAACGTGTACTCCTGTGCCAGATGAAGGTACTGAACAGTCCATGTTTGTTGGCTTTAATATTTTTTGTACATGGAATGCAGAGTAATATGACTAAACGGCCCATCTAATACAAAATTTTGTTAAAAATAATGATTGACACAACAAATTCAGAACGAAATGTATTTCAGATTTTACAAGAAGCAATATGAAATATATTTGCCGGAATATATCATCTCTTTATACATATGAATGTTTGATCTTTTGTAAATCATTGTTTAAGTATGTGGCATCAATATGAAGTCATTTCCCAAAAATTCCCATTTCGATCTGACTCCTTTTCCCAAAATGGCTAGGAAAACAACTGCTATCGATATGTTCTCAACTGTTTAGGTAAAATACTGATATTGATGCAAATGCTTATTTTTTGCATAGAGGATATTGTAACCAAACCATTGAAAAAGAAGAAGAGAACCAATGCAAAAGGTGATTGATTTTTTTATTTACATATACATGTTCAATGTATTAGTATTATAAGGATTCTTCAAGTATGTCAGTTCAATGCAAGCAACTAGTATACATATGAACAGCTAATTAATGAACAGAAATTTAAGTATCAGTAAACGAGAAAGGAACTAAAACAAATTCATGCAAACAAACACATACAACTATAATGAATACGTATTTACAAATATTGCCAGAACTTGCTGGCTTTCTTCATTCTAAACAACTATAAGAAATGCCAGTCCAATACTCAAAGATCATAAACAGTGTATCTTCTCTGAGAGAATAGCTAATATAGACATCGAAAGTTTTTTTTTCATGCAATAAACCAATATCATGTTTTAAATAAATAATTAAATGACAAAAGGCCAGTAAATGACAACTTGTTCAAATTGTTATTTTGTACAGAGTGCCAGTGTTCAGCTGAACTGTTGAATGTCCAGCGGCAGTTCTTTGCTGCATCTACAAGGAGCAACGAGTTGAACATGCAGCGGAATAATGTTCTTGACAAAATAAGCACAAGTTTGTCAAGTATTGCCAGTAAACATTATGCGGGCAATTTGCTTTTTGAATGTTACTGTTGTTAATATGTGTATGCCTGTCAAATCAATGTTTAACTATTCAATTTATGTTACACATTTGATTTTTGTAAATATCATTAAATTTCTTTAACAGTTTGAGTAATTGTATATTCACATTTTACAAAAAATATGTTTAAACAGGCATGTTGATATTTTTTATAGCAAATAATTAAAAAAAAAATTATGATGATGATTGTTAATTCTAACTACAAATATAGCAATGACTGTGTTGTATTTAGCCGTCTGTGATATATTGATGTACATTATATGTTGTATCATATTGTTTGAATTAACTGGTTATGTTCATTGCAATTTACTGAAATATTAAAGACAGATATAACCATTGGTTGATTACTTCTCGTTTACCCATGCTCATTCAATTAAAAACATCAGCAAGTTTAAAGAATGGAGCAGGTTTAAATTTATTAGTTTAGTACAGTCTCATCAGCAAATATACAATCACAACCAACAATAAAACATGAGCATAATAATAAACTGCTGAACAATTTGAATCGGGTTTGTTAAGCAGTTGTTTTGGTATAATGAGATATTTTGATATGCCTATCATTTTTTTTGTCATTCGTTTTTGGACAGTTTCTATAACAAAAGGCACACAATAAGGCTCTTCAGCGCTTACCTGAGACCTCAAAAGATCTAAATAAACTAAATGAGATAGAGTTCACATGTATGACTATTTGGTCAATGTTGGCGAACCATGTTTTCGGGTTATACAGTAGCATACAATAGAATGTTCTGTTGCATTTGGTGTTGAACACTATAATGGTTTTTATATTTGATAGTAAGCTATCCTAATATACAAGTGGGACGCAATGGCACAATATCATGATCCTCCTCTAACACTTCTTCCAACTTTGTCCTACTCTTTCAGCATCTCATGAGATGATGATGATGCTGATGAGTATGATGATTATGATGAGTATGATTATACTTTAATACTGATAATAATTGTGCACAGTGACGACGACGATGATGCTTATTGTGTTAACGATGATAATACATTAGATCACTCGTCTGAAGGAGATGCTTTAAAGCAGTCGTATTGAGGCTGTATAGGGTAAAATCAATGTGCGTTCCGTGTCACAATGTATATGTACTACAGCAACGCACTTTGCAAACGCCAATAGAATTTCATGAAAAGAAGTAGTGTCAAATTGAGCCAATACTTTCAGACCTTACTCAGTTCAATATCAAATCAAAATAGCATAACTAGACTAAGATATGATTTCATTTTAAATATAAACGCCATGACCAATTAAGTAATGCTACAAAAGATTGCATGCTGTTTTAGCAATCAAAATATGCTGTTGCGTTTCAAACTTTTAAATATGTAAAGCTATTTATGAAACATTTCTTACATCTGCATGTTGTTGTTGTATTTCATGATATGTGTGCTCGGACTTCAGTGCTTATGATGCTGAACGTTTATATATTTCAACATACTTAGAGCAAAAAAAACACTTTCATATTTAATAGAATAAACAAGAACAGATCATAGTTTCAACAAACAAGACACGGTTTTGTGTTTGACTGTTTAAATAAATAACAGTTTGAGAAAACAAACTATAACTATAGCAATGTAGAGACCGAGACATACTAGTGATTGAAAAACTTGTAGGTTTGAGTTTTGTTGCTTGCTGTAAAATTGCAGTGGAACACTACAATTTAAGAACGAATGTGTAAACGTACCTGAATGCGCTCAACTGGATGTGGTTGTTTTTTAATTTGTAATGACATGTCAAAGTATATACATACGTTGACACTTGTTCGCGATTATGAGCATGTATATAGAGAAACAGAATCCAAGGTGTACGTTCAAGTAGATGAACTTAGCTTAACGGGTATACCACTTGACAATCACATACTAATCAAGATAATTGGTTTAAGAACCAATTAAATTGTATACTTCGATCGGAAAATTTTAAATAACGATATCGTTTTGCCAATGTTTTCAATGATGCTTTTCATTAATTCACGAAACGCTCGAATGATCGATGACCTATTATTCATTTGGAACATAAATCAATTCGACATTCTGTACTCAAAATCTATGAAACTAAGGTGTTTTGAAAGTAAAGTCTATTTACTTTGCTTGGCAGCTGAATACCCATTGACAACAGCATACTTTACATTACGATTGATGTCTAGGACTAATTTATTTAAATATTTCGATAATGTATTTCTAAATCACGAGATCGTTGTCAAAAGTTGCATATGTGAAACAAAATACAAGCTTTTTTTAGTGGGAATAGTTTTCTTCATACAACTGAGTGCGGAGGTTGCATCAATCAATTTCCATTTTAAGTGAGTCGAACGACTATTTGAATGTTTTAAATTGCTTAGCCATGTTAGTATATAAGCAGCACACATGATCCAAACGAGGCGTCGCTTCCGTTCCAGTCTAAACGGCAATATTCAATTAACTTTAAACGGCTTGCTACAAATAAACATATCGGGAATAACTATTGATTGTGACATGTGCTTTTAGTTGTATTTACTTTCATACACCTCAGCGAAAAATATCTGTTGACATTAATCACTGGCATTTACCAAATAACCCTACTCAGAACGGTCTGGAACGAGGTTGTTAAGTCGTTGGTTTGAAATAATGAGATCTGTTAATATGCCCATCATTGTTGTCACTCGTTTCTCGAAAAATTCCGGAACAACAGGCTAAGGCTGTCGGGCGCTAACCTGAGACGACTAAGGAAATAAACGTTTCTGCGTTGGTAGTGTGAACATGATTTCGCAATAGCAATACAGGATAAACAACACAATTTCCTGTGTGTACCGAAATATAACTCGAACGCGAATGAGATCTTTCGACATTTGTTTATTTTTTGATATCCATTCTGTGTTACTGAAGTGGAATCAGATAGGTTTAACCTAAATTGAATTTGCTGTTATGACAACACTCTCTTTTTAGGACAGGTAAGTAACGGTGTTATTTAAATCCTTAAATAAATACAGGTATCTTTAGACATTTTGAAATGAAAATCTAAAAAACAACTTGATTTATTCATTTTCACACTTGAATTGGTTACACCTTTACATATCTTCATGGATTCAGGGAAGTCTATAAATTAGATTGAGTGTTACCGTGCAATCGAAGTTTTGTCGGCATTAACGAGTTTTGCTATGACATGTCTCCTGTGTCATTAAATATAAGTGTTGAAGTAAACTTAAGACCAGATTTGGTTATTGCAGAAAGTGTATGTCAAAACTCCTAACAAACAATCCATTTGTATGATGGATGGTTTGTTAATAATCGGTATAGCTCGACAACCTTACCTTAAAGTTATCGTACTCGTGTATTGCATACTCGAGAATAATAACGCGACACGAATAAAACGAGAATGAATTTACAACACAATTCAAGCCTGTATTTTTTTATCATAGAATTCATACGTAGTTTTATCAAGTCAATATAAGCGAGCTATGTTATTGGGTTATTTAGAAAAATAAAATATCATGCTCGGTTGCAACGCATTTTGGAGTTGAACACTTTAGTGGGTTCCATGTTTTGTTGTAAGCTATCATAACATAAAAGTGGATAGCAGCTGTATTTCATCTTGATCCTCCTCCCAAATTATTCCAACTTCGTCATCAACCTTATCAAACTGATAATAATGATAATGATGATGACGCTTATGATGATGACGATGATGATGATGATGATGATGATGATGATGATGATGATGATGAGGATGAAGATGAGGACGACGAAGCTGACGACGACGATGCTGATTAAGGTGTATTAACGTAATACTATAATAATCAAATATCAAAAACAGTCAAATTTAGGTTACGATATTTAAATGAGAACAATAACAAAAGGTACACTATGTCTAATTCAGTAATACTAAAAGGGCTATCCTGTAATTTTATATGTAAGTTAAAGTACCCTGATGCGTTTCAAATTAAGAATATAGAACACCATTATTGAACTATTACACACTAAACTGCATTTTAAGGTGAGTTTGTATTTCATGATATGTATTTTTGGACATTAGTGTTTATGGCGGTGAACGTTTATAAAGCAACTAAAAGCAAACAAGTGGTTGCATACAACTCAAGGTTCGAGGTTTGCTGCTTGTTAAAAAACATCTGTCAAACACTACATTTGAAAAACGGTTGTTGAAACGTACGTGCACTCGCTTGAATGGAATATATAGAGACCAAATATGTTTTATGTAAACGTGTAGGACTTCAGATCAAACATAATGTGTGTTGTTTTTCTTGTTGTATTTTATCGAAAGCAAAACACACACGAAAATACTTTATTTACACGGGCCATAGTCAACGTACTTCTTATTTATCAGCAGCAAATTTGCATGTCAGATACAAGAGTTAGAACATCAATCATGTAGCTTTAAACCACAAAATCAATTTAACTGTTCGTTAGCGGAAAGATTCTCTTTCGGGGCTGCCGTCCCAAACCATTTGCTCATTAAGACTCAGCACTATGTTTATAATTTCCAATTTGATTGATATCGTTGCAAGACAGACATCCTAAACTAGAGAAAAATGACGGCCGACAGGAAATAAACAAGCCTTGCGGAGCATCGTCGAAGTAGGAGTAAAAATGTGTTTATATAAAGAAATTTCGTGAAAGTAACACATAAAATCAGTTAAATATGCCACACAAACAAGTAATGTTATATCGCTCTACTTTATATTTTAATAATAAGCAGCGTTCAAGCTGGACATGTTTGGGCCAATTACAAAATATGAAAGGGAACTTATTCACTTATTTGGAAGGACGGCCTGTCTTTAACACGGGAGTAGTTGGCCTCTCCATTGTATTTCTAATCCGGCTCATGGGCATGAACTAATTCCAGCCGTTTTTTATGTTAAATCTAAGAAGGCGTATAGTGAATACTTTTCGAATTTCAAAGTGCTCTGTACATTCAACATTGCTATCCCCCTGGCGATATATATTCAGACTATATTCCAACAGCCCCGGCTGTCAAGTTTGCGCAGTAGTTGGTACGCGCGCTTCTCATCTATGCAACCCAGGTTCAATCCTCGTTCCTTTCAGCATGTGAGTGTTTGGTGGTTACCATCCCGAACATGTTGGGCGTCCTTAAGGGGTTATTCGGTTTTCCTCCACAAAAACAAACCATGCCAAAAGCAAAATATCTTTCAAATACAAATATCTGGCAATTGCAGCTTTAATTCAAAATGTGTCAAATTACGTGTGTCATGATATTTAATTTGGTAGAAGTGCTTGGACACACTCTGGGTCCTCACCCAAAGTAGCCTCAGGCGCGGAAGGACCTAAAAAATAAATGGAAATAGAGGCACACAGAAAGCCCAAAAATGTCTTAGTGTAAAAAGCATAAATTGGAATTAATATGCACATGTTCAACAAGACGTATCGTTGCTTTAATCAAGTATTGATGTTGGGAACACGGACGTGCCTGTACGCCCTCGTATTGATGTTTCATCAAGTTTGAGTGATTACTGTGGCTTCTATAGTGGTACAATCTTTTTCCCAAGCTTGACCTGGTGATATAGTTTTGACACATCTTGACCCACTATCGAACTTGACCAAGATATTATCAGGATAAATACCCTTACCATGTTTCATCAATTTTAAATAATAAATGTGGCTCATAGAGTGGCAACAATATTTTTCTCAAAAATGACCTGGTGACATATTTTTGACACTTCTTTAATATATCATTAGTATGAACAATCTGACCAAGTTTCATTAATACTAGTATTTGGAAAACATTGGATATTACAATTCAGTTATACTGAAATCACTATTAACACTTATTCCTTAGAAATCACAGTTTCATTCATATATTTCTTTTGTATAATTTCAGTAACTACGAGAGGTATCTTGTGCGACGAGAACGCCTAAACAGCTACTGCGTTTGTTGGTACTGGTGGTGGTAAGTAGTCCTCTCTTGGAAATGTGTATGAGCATCATTTACTATCATTGTATTGCAAGGAATGACTGTAAAAGGAAAAACATAAACATAGCATTAAACAATAAGAACCTTAATGAAGCACAAGAACACCGAAAACCACCAAAACCACAATGCTAGTTAAATCAATGCAAATATTAATGTGTACTATAAACGTACATTATGTAGAACGTTATTCGTTGTATTAAAGAACGAAACATTCCTTTGTTTTATAAGACGAATAACGCAACTTTGTTGCGCGTATTTCTTTACTCAATAAATCACGAAAACATCGTAACAAATGTTATTGAAATGTATTCCTGATGTGTGTGAGTGTGTGTGTGTTTGAACGTCGTTATATGCAGTTTATACGCTAACTTTCCAAGGGGATGTTCGTATCGGCGCTTCTATTGGGAGACGTACTATACCTACGAAAACAGATGCCGTGTCGGATGGGAGCACAACGGAAACCAAGATTGCATCATTCGTAAGTGATCAAACAGTGATTCAAAAACAACTATTATAATTGTATTATGGTAATACACTACAGTCCTGTTTAGTTATGTTTGGTTCTGTTACGTTATATCTTGCTAAGACAATCCAGCAAACCCACATTGTGAACTTGTTTATCTGTTTCTTAGTCAAATAAAAACTGCGTGAATAAACTTTTATTTGTATTGTTGCATTATTTAATGACGTATACACAGCTTCCTATTGACATTTTTTGTAGCCGGAATTAACAAAGTGTCAGTAAATCATTCTGAATTGAGCAATCTGCAGCCCGAATTGTGCAAATGGTGGGACCTGTATCAACCCGAACACTTGCAGCTGTCCTTCTACCTCCAGTGGACCTTCTTGTCAGAAATGTACATTTGTTTTTTATTTCATTTAAGTAATCCAAAATAATAGTTTGTTTTACATTTTAAATATATTAGGTAAACTATGTTTAGCTGATGATTAATCTGAGGTAACTTGCCTCAGTTGTCAAATCATGTTGCTCTTTTTATATCCAAACTTTGAAGAAATGGATTATATTGCTTTGAACCTTGATGTAAGTCAGTCTGTAATTATATTGGTAAGTAGGTCCATAGGTCACCTAGTAGTTACATGATATATACAAATGATATGATCTAAGATGATTCGATTCGGTAAGATAGTTCATTGAGAGGAGATGAACACCACTGTCGATTTTGGGGAAAGCATGTGTCACATGAGTATTAAATGTAGTATCCGCGCGGTTTTTAGCCCATATTTTAATTTACAATGATACAAATTGTATGATTTTGACTTGAAAGAAAAGGATGACCCATTTTGATGTTTATGTCAATTAGTCAAAGATCAAAGCCCTAGTGACGTATAACATGTTAATCATGAGCACGATTGTTCGAAAAGGCGATCATCTCAATTGTTATGCTGGTAATCGGGGATCAATAGAATTGAGCATGTGACGTAAAACGTTAAAGTAACTACAGCTTGTAACATGCGTTTTGTTCGCATGTCTAGAAGAAATGTAAGATACATGTCAAAGGTATATGCACAATTGCAAAAAGCTACACATGTGGAACAGCCACTAATTACTCCACACCACGTGTTAGGAAATAGAAAAATCCACTTTATATTATTAAGTGTACAAACAAAAAGGGCCATCAAACATCCAAAACGTGTCGCGGTCAAAATGATTTCCTCTACAATCATATAAAAAGTTTGGTCATTTAACTGTGAAAGTTTGAGCGATATTAATTAAGGAGCTAAAGAGGCGTTACATCATCACACAAAGATCATTCATCTGTAAAAGTTTGAGCTAGATTCTATCAGTAATTATTTAGATGTTTAAAACAAAGCTTTGGTACGTACGTCTAGACGCACGGATGGTTAAGAGCAATGCACAAAGTCTTCCACTCATTTGATGCATGAACATGCTCGTACAAATTGCTAATATTATAGTCTTGGCTATAATTTTCATGTATACATGTTCCGGTAACATCTCTTGTTCATTCCAGTTACGTGCTCTTATCGACAACCGTGTTACCCTGGAGACTGTGTTGGTAGCTCTAATTGCACGTGTTCGCCGGGCTTCTTATTGACCAGCACCATAAACGGCTGCATCAACTGTAAAAGCATTTACAATGCATAATTAGGAATCTGGAAAAATCATAGGTCATTTCAGTAAATGTAAATCTTCTCTCGCCTATATGTAATAATAATTGTGCTGGCTTGAGCCCGATTACACTCTTTCAATCTTTACAAACGTTTTAACACTCCAGCCACTTACAGACTCGAGTCTGTCTAATGATTTATATTCATTTGCAACAGTTGCAGTTTACAGGAAGCTTCTTGTTATTATCAACTGATTTTAAATGATTATTTTTGCATGGATATGAGACGTGTAATTTTTGCGTTTCGTATCTCTAAAAACTTTGAATACCCTAACATATCATTGGTATACGTGTCTTTTATATTTTCAGTCAATGAACGCGAAAATCGCCTTAGACCTCAGCTCAGCGAATCTAACGTCACCATAAAAAACATTCGTCGACTTGACAACAGGACTAACTTCATGTTTGTGTTGGAAGTTTCTGATACGAACTCGTCGCTTGTTTGGAGGTAGGCTTTTTAACTATAGCATGTTTCACATTATCCTTCAAGTGTATTAGTGTGATCGACTTAATATATCACGTTGGGGATTAATTAACTGTGGTATAGATAAACCCAGGAAATGAATACGTTCCATTTGTAAATATACTTTTTTACGTGTTTTTCATTTACTTGTGTCAATCAAGATCAAGGCTGTGCATAACTTGTTTCCTTATTCACTATGCACAACATCTTACGGCAGCAATAGCTCTTTTCAGACTCCTGCTTGCATAAGTAGAAACTTATATATTACAAAATGGTATGGTAATAAAGATAAATGAACAAGTAAAGTTTAATAATATTAAAACCTAAAGCTGGAGTCGCACTAAAGACTAAGGAGCATTATGTAAACATAAAAGACGAACTTGCCTTACTAACTTCATTTTCATGAATAAGATAACATAGTGTGCACATAATCTCTCTTAATAAACCCATACAACTGACATCGAAGTATTATCCCACAAAGAGAAAAACAATCACAGTCTATATTTACAAACAATTGTTATCCTAAAATACTTTTAGAGGTTTCCTTAACACATACCATTTTAACCGTGTTTTCAAGCCAGTGTTAATATCTTAATGTCTGACTCTTGTTTGTCAAAAAGTGTTTCCTTGATGCCGTTTTGACGAATAATTTATGTTATTGTGTTATATGTACGAAAGAATTCATGTCGTTACTAGCAACCAGAAAAGGTTTAACAACTTGAAGTTCGAAATGAAGGCTTTCTTTGATGGAATAGACAATCTTCCGAATCGTCCAGTGTACGTGCATGACTCGAAGATCGGCATTGTAAAGAGCATCATCACCGCTAATGTGAGCAAAATCCCTCGGAGCGGTAAGTTTATACATCGTCTTCTGCTTTTCCAAGATTCAGACATTATGTACATTTTCATTTTTCTAATTTTAACGAATTAGTTATTATTCAGATTTATGCAAAATTTTACTGTGTACGTAAATATATATGTTATGTTGTTTTAAATCTCTAACAAAGAACTCTAGCTTTGTAGTACCGCACTTTTGTGTAAACCAAACTTAAGGGCCCAACACAAATCTGCGTTCGCTTTTAGTAAACAACAATGTGCGTTGCAACGATGCACATGATTTGAAAACCGGGTGTATGTAGGTAATATTATGTACAACCTCATGTTGTATGATGATATACAATTTCAGATTATTACCGTTATTACAACCAACATCATCACACGCACCAACAAACCACAATCTGAACCAGCATCATCAGAACCAGCACCAGCTCCAAAACCTTCTCAACAAACAGTACAACCAGAAACGGCACCACCACTAGCATCACCAGGACAAAGACAACACCAGCATCACCACCACAACAACACAACTGCACCACTAGCATCAGCAGCACCAGAAGCATTACCACAAGCACTGGAAGCAGAACCACCAGAACCAGATCAACACCACCAGCACCAAACCAGCACCACCACCAGCAACATCAACACCACCATCAGCAGAAACAGCAAAATCAAAGGAAACACGAGTACCACCACCAAATTCTACCCGCACCACAAGCAGCAGAACCAGGACCAACAGAAGCAGAACCAGAACCAGCACCACCACCACCAGCACAAGAACAAGAACCACCAGCACAATAACTAGATAGGCAGAACAAGAACCAAAACCAGCACCAATAAAAGAACCAGAACCAGCCCCAATATCACTAGAATCAGAACTACATGTACTAGAAACAGAACCATAACGAGAACCAACTAGAGCCCAAACAACTCACAACACAGTGGGTTGCACCACTTCCAGCACCATCAACTTCATCAGCACGAGCACCGCCACAATAATACCCACTACGCCACCGCCAGCACGACAAGCATCAATATCACCACGACCTCACTTACCACCACCACAAGCACCTGTATTAACACCACCAGCAAACGCAATACCAACAACAGCAGAACTATCTTGAGCTCCATCATTATCACAATCACCAGAATCACAACAAGCACCAGCACAAGAACTGCAACAACCCCATCACCAGCACCAGACCCCAGACCCACGATGATTATGATGATAATGAAAATGATGATGATAATGATGATGATGTGATCACGATATTATTGAGGGCAAAAAAGAAAAAAATATTATGATTTAAAATAGTGCGTTCTTTGGGTTACGCACTAAGGTATTCAACCTCATAGTGCTTCATGCACTTTGGTGTTGACCATCAAAGTTGGATTGGCACTAAAGTGCGGTACAACATGACCTCCTTGCAAAAATGTTTAGATCATTTTAGTTTAAATTGTAAACGTTATTGATGGAAAGCTTTATTCTATCAAACATTATATATAAACACTAATTTCGTTTTTAGGCGGAGCAGTGCGCGATTTTGGCTCGTTTAAGGAATACCTGTGTCAAGGGGGCTTGACTAGCGACAGTCCACAGGAGGAGTCCTCTACCTGTGTTATTGATGATGACCAGTTTTTGACTCTCATTGAGCACGGAGATTGGTAATTGTTGTTGCTATTCATACTTTGTGCAAACATCAACTTTAAACGTAAATCAGTTTAACAAACTGGAGATTTTGTATTTTAATATTGAACATTTTTTTCGATATTTGCATGTCGAATCTGATTCATAGCTCACGTTATAAACTAAAAAAGAATCTGCGGTCGTTGTCGCCGTTTATTTTCAAACACAGGATCTGACATGAGTTGTCATACACCATATTTTATAAAACAAGTTCAGGAATTTTGTTAGTAAGCGAGCCTTTCCTGGACACGTTTAATAAAATATGGTATGATATGACAACGAGTTTCTGATCTTTTTTATCACATGCTTTCAAACTAAATAAAAAACATCTTAATTGACCAAACAAATGCTGATAGATCTAAAAGTTGTTTACTATCGTGACGTTTTTTCATGTTGACGACGTCATTTCACCAAAATAAAGCCATGCGATTGGTTAGTTATTGATTCTGTAGCCAATGAAAACGCTTAAAAATGTTGTTTTACACATGTGTTATATAAAAAAAATACGTAATGTCTGTATTACATTGAAAACAAGGTATAGCATGTGATAATTATCGACACGTTTTTTTATCTAAATCATATGTTATGGTACTATTATTGTGCGTGTATGTCACAGTAAGACTGTGATAGTAAAATTTATCCAACTACTTTGTCTTATACTTATTTTAGAAGAATTGATTTTTATAGAACTTGATCATTTCGCTTTTAAGGCTGACAGTCACATTTCGGTCTACAAGCGGTGGCTTCCAGAAGCTCGTAAATATTGATCAGGGAGGCATACCTTACGCTACTAAGTATTACAACGGGCTCTCTGTCATCAAAACGGTAAACAATTAAATCGGTCTTTTTTAAGTCAGAGTCATTGACAATCGTATGCAACCAGTTTTGTGACCGTAACATGTAAACGTGTTGCATAACATTACTTATAATTCAAATATGTAACTAATGTTGCATTGTGATTTATAATGAAAAACTAATGTGTGAACAAACTCTGAAGTTGAAAAACCATAATTGAACATTATCTTATACTTATAGTTCAATAAATATATCACATCATGTATGTGAAACTACTATCATATGAATACACACACTTTTTAGCTCGACTATAT
>VMBQ01004064.1:47195-99725 GCA_007657795.1 Dreissena rostriformis
TATGGCGGCCATTTTAAAATGGCGGCCGTCACATTTCCAAATTACCTATTTAGTAGGGTCAATATACACTTTGACCCCCCCCCCCCCCCCCCCCCACAAAAAAAGATGTTTTTTTAAACATGGTCAAAAAAACAACACAAATATTGCTTTTATTTTTTTATTTTTTTAAATACCGTCCAACCATCCCACCAAGCTATTGCTATCAAACTTGAAATATAATTTTATGAGTTTGTTTTATGTCTTTACAAATGTTCAATAGATTGTGGAAAATATACCTGAACTCAGAATCGTCTATAAAGTACCACTTCTTAAAAACATAAGCGATCAATATGTTTCAAGTATGGTCCTCTTCCAGTTAGAATATGACTATATTACCTTGACCTTATTGAATATGAACAATTTCCCCATGATGGCTTTTTTTATACTGTCAAGCACTTGAATAGTCGAGCGCGCTGTCTTCTGACAGCTCTTCTTATATTACCTTGTTTGGAACATACATTGTATGCCGATATTAATTTCGTGACTGAACGGCAGTTATCTATATATCTAAGTATTGTCAACGTAGTTGGAGTTCCGGTTCGACTTCATAGCCCCGAAGCACTGCTCAGAGTTGAATGTAAACACCTGCCCACCACGTTATCCTATTCTTGACATACTGGAAGTATATACAAAGGTATGTGCACTAATTGCATGGTGAAGATTGATGAATATTATTTCACAACATAGCATAATGGTGCTCTTGTTAACTTTCGACCATTCAGAAGTTAAACAGATGAATTCTCTCTTAGTGTGTAAGAACATTTGCAAATAAACACTATTTACAATTAGCAACATCGTTAGTTTTAGTCTGTAAACCTTCTAAACTAAACAAAACAGTAACACTGTATAGTTCATCATCAATAACGAATATAAAAAAATCACGTGTAAACCTAAACTGAAGTTTGTGTTATGGTTTTTGTTGCTCGGATTCCAATGGTGTTCAGAAATGGTTTCCTAAAACAACTGGCGCTTGACAAAAAAATAGGTGATTCATTACCAGGGTAAAGTGCTAATCAACAAAACTAGAATTAAATACAAAAAGTAGGTTTAGTTAATATGAGTTTTATATGGATTGTTTTACAGAATCCTATCAGGCCGCGTTGGCTCGGCTGGACGGACGAACTATCTGGGGTAGGTGAATACTACATGGAAGTGTTTAAGCTGGGGCCCAACAAAGACGAACGTCTGGTTGAGACGACGCCTTTAAATCCCGTATTTTCCGCCGTCATTCCTCACACTAACGGCACCATACAGTACCCAGAATACAGGCCACCTGCTTCTGGAATGTACAGGTATGACGATATCAGAATCAAAATTATTACAGGTAATATTTAAACGTAATTTTAAAACGCCACTGTGACCAAAATATATTTCTGTTTTAGCAAAGATCAAAAGCACCTGCATTCTGTTCATTTTAAACATAAAATGGGCCAATGTGTTTTAGTTTAATAGTTTTTGTTTAGCTAACCATATTAAATACATGCTCTACCAGGCATATTAAAGACAATCATCATAACACGTTCTGATTACAAATAAAGCCTTAACAATAACCGCCATGCCGTTTTCTAAGCGTCCTCGTGGAGGTCCGAGACTTCTCCAACAACTCCCGTATCGCCCGCCGGTTTGTGTTGTACGACACCACCTCCTCGGTGACGCTAAACAACAAGACCGCCAAAATGTACGTGTCGTCAGCAGTCGAGGAGACCGGATACACCTGGCAGACTCCGGCTACCACTGGTCAATAAATATATAAATATTGAATGATTTGCATATATATATATATAATGATAACGAAGTGGGATTATTATACGAAATTATTATTAAAGGGAGGTCATTCAAATATACTTTTACTCAATACTTAACATATTGTATGCTGATGATTGGTGAATAATACTGATTCTTCCAGTGGGTACGAGTTGTGTGTTCCTTACATATACCATATTTTTCAAAAAACAATATTCTAGGTAATCAAGTGACAGTCAGTGTTGCTTGGCCGAATTATTTTGTCAACCACGTGCATGAAGACGGACGTTTCCTCGATGAAATCGAGCGGTATCCGATTCAGTTCAAAGAGATGGAAGATGACGGAGTACTGTCCAGTCAAAAGTAAGGAACAATGTCATCATGAATTATGTGTTTCCTTTAACCCTTTTTTTCATACGATTTATGTGTAACAAACAAAACACCACTTGTTCACGTGTGATTAAATGATTCAAACAAGCATATAATACTTATTTAAGATTGTACATAGCACGTGTTTCTTGATCGCAACTTAACTGCTGCATCTCCAGATTACAACGACAATGTCAAAAAAGCATAGTACAAAGCACACGAAATATTTAAATCGTTGTTTATCCTGCAGATTTGTACCAGATGTCCTAGATGACAATGCCGAACCTCGAACCCGGAAGGCGATCTCAAACTTTCACGGTATTGTCAAATACGAAATCTTTTGGCAGTCGACAATCGATAAGACGGAACCTACTTCCGGTTGGCAATCGATACCACTGAATGAGAGTTATTCTGCAAACCAAGCTCTAGGGGATGGTAAATCATTTATTATGGACCATTTAGTAACATATTTTTTAGAAATGCATCTTCCATTTGTTTAATACATCTCAAATCAAGTAGATATTTCAATTCTTTTGCAAAAAGGACAGGGTCTACAATAATGATCTTTTAATGTAGGATACTATATATCTACTATTTCTATTATTTATGTTTTGAGTATTTTTATTTAAAAATTGTTTTAGTATCTGTGATTTCTTGCTAAAGATGGCCATTTTATCGAAGTTAATATCATGAAAGTGATAAGTATGACATCAATAAGGTAACAACAATAACGAAAGAAACATCATCAACGTACGCAACAATATAGTAATAAGATTATGCAAATCTTCAACTTCTCTGTTTATAAATCAAGGAAAGATCAAAGTCCTGATTATATGGGTCAATATTTTAAGCCTTTAGAAACAGTCCATTCATACAATACAAGATCAAGATAAAAGGGATCTTTCCAGCCGCCACCAGCTAAGGGCTTTGGATCTAAGACATTTTCTTATGTTGGGTCTAACCTATGGAATTCTCTTCCTACTGATAAAAGGAATCTGTCCAGCCTTGCTTAGTTTAAAAAAGCAACTAGAGATCAATATTTTAGTTTGTAAAGTAAATACCATTTTTAGTTAAATGTTTACAATATGTTTTGCAATACTGTCATATGATTGTTGTCTTGTGTTCCTGTCAGTATTAATTAGCATTGAAGTCATTTAAGTCTTTAATTTTAAGTAATTTAATTATTTTTTCTAATGAAGAAATTTATATGTGCTTTTTCCTCCAAATCTATTATTTTTCATTTAAGTGTAAAATTATTTTAAACCTCTCTACGTCCGACCACTATTAGGGACCACAATGGAAATAATGGGTGTATTCCCCTTTCTTGTGTTATCCTTGATATTAATATGATTAATATGGTAAATTATTAAACATTTATTTATTAATATATTATTTAAAAAACCATTATATGTATACATTCTTTTCATATTTATAAATCTATGTGTTATATTTAAATTGTATTGTTGTTACCATTATTGTTACCATGTTACTGGAACAATATTGAAATAAATATATCTATCTATTCTGTCAATGCTAATACAGTCAATAAGAATAATGCACACATTTAAGATCTGAACTGAACGTTAACATATATATTGAAAAAAAAATAATTTCACCTGATTGTTTGTCCAAGGTGATCAGCTGCGTGTTTGGATTCGAGCAACGGACATCATGGGCAACACAAAGGCCGACAGCACCGTGGTCAAAATAGACGGAACACCGCCAATCCTGAAGACGAATCTCACAGGGAAGGACTATGGCTTACATCGGAACATAGCGGACGGACCCTACAACTTTAACTCCAAGTGATTTTTACCAATAAAGTGTTTTATTCAACCTGCTAAGAGTTGAAATATGATTTAAACTGTAAACTAGCTTTAGGCTTAGTATTTATGTTGTCAAGCATGCTTAAAACATGTCTCTTGATGCGTTTTCTATGGAATCAATAGACACGTTAATGTATTTTCCAAATGAGTATTTTATCTAAAAAATAAAAGAACTGTTTTATTAAATATTTAAAATTAAATAATGAGTGTCCATTTCAGGATCATGTTTGCAGCTTCGGACAGTAGCAGCGGAGTTCATAAGATCGGTTTCAAGGTTATTGTGAAGACGCAAGCTGGGTCCACCAAGGAAATGTACCGCAATTTTACAGCCGCTAACATGCAGGTATACGGGTCAACAAGTCTACAATTGTTTGCACATGTTCTTTGTCAACATTTATTTTAAACCGCTAAGTATTTCTCATCTGTCTTAGGAAGTTGCCCTATTACCTGACAGCACATCTGTTCGAAACGTTGGACAATCTAAAGAAGCGAAACACAATCGTGGAAACTTAAAACTCTAAATATGCGCAAATTAAGTTCATACTAGCTATATTTTTAGTATGATAATTTGTTTTGCATAAATTCCAATTGCATATGTATACTCCAGACAGACTTTACGAACCCGTTCTGCATGACAGTTGATGGTGTGTGTTTCCTGCCCGACCAGACCCTCTTCTTGGACAATTGTTGGCTGGCCATAACAAAGTCTGACCTTGATACGGCCACAGCAATCGTTGAGGTATCTGTCTTCAATCAGGCCATGCTCTCCGCTTCGACAAACATTCATGTAAGTCGCTTGTTTTTAGTATGACATTATTAAAAACATGTGGCTTCACCAAAATGGAGTTATCTCTTCTGTTTGGTATATACAAATGCTTTGCTTACAGAGTACCTTGCACACAACGCTTAAACAGAATGCAATATGTAATGTTTACAACTGCTTTGCTTACAGAGTATCTTGCATACAACTCTAATGCATAATGCATTATGTAATGTTTACAACTTCTTTGCTTACAGAGTCGATTGCATACAAAGCTTAGATATAATGCATTATTCAATGTTAACCTCATATCCCTTAATGGGGAAAAACAGCTCCTGCAAACCAAAGACTTAAATAAACGTTGTTTGTTTTACAGATTGGTCCAATAAACACCCTACAAGGGCTTGAGAAATGTAAGTAAACATTATTCGTCAATGCAATTTCAAACCAATATAGTATACGATATCAAAACATACTTCATTTTCAAATAATGTGTTTTCTGTTTGGTAATGGTGTTATGTACCGATATATTTGATTATTGCGTGTTGGTGTGTTTAAATGTTTTGCAAATGATACCTAGTGAGTGAAAATATGTAAACTGACATGTTAACGACATAATAACATGCCCCATGCATCATAAGTTACTTAATAAAGTTTGTGTATAAACATTTCTCAAGACAACGGCCCACTGAACATGCGAGTGGTCTACAAGACTCCAACTGGTTTCCGACTTGAGTGGGACCTACCCACAAAGGAATCGTGCTATGGAAGGGCGGATATTTTGATCACCCTTTCTCGCAAAGTAAGTGCGTTATTCAAGCATATCAGTAATGAGAGTTACATGCAGGCCACAACGGGAATATACAGTTATGTGTAGCCCTCCGATGATAATGTACTTGTAATACACATTTACAAGGTGTTTGAAATACGAATTGGGTCACTAAATTTGCTAAACTTTTCTACAACTCATTACCATTTTCGTGTGTATCTAATAAAAAATTCTAGTTTTACTGAATGTCCACACGAATTAGAAAATACATAGTTTCAATAATGACATTGCACGTTGACAATTCAATATAGGTGGCAAACGGAACGGACGTGCTCCACACGTTCTATACCCCGGGAACCAGCAAGTTTTTTGACATTCTGGGTCTTATTCCGGAGACGGAGTATACTTTAAGACTGAAAATTCAATCACAGGGAGGCAGTGTACATGAAACAGATAAAGTAGTTACCGTGAGGACAGGTATGTGGCATAGACAAATAGTGACATTGATGTTCATTATAAGTAGCAAATGAGTCTTCAACGTATATTATAATATAATTTGAAAAAAAGTGTTCATCATTATAGGCATTTTATGACATCAAATAACAATCAACCAGTAGTTGTTTAGTTGTGATATGGGACATAAGAAGAATTGTATTGATGACTGTTTCTTGAAAACGTAGTGTGTATATAATAATGCAAAAGCTTTTGATTGTGGAGTGTAAATTTTTTTTAATACTATGTATATATATAATTGACGTCGAGAATAAAATGTATTGAACGGAACAAATAAAATAACAATCAACGACAAGCAAAAATGCGTGTTTAATACGTGTGCAACAGCTCACCAAAAGTTTTTAACAGTATTTAACCAACCAGAATAACACTTCTTTTATAAAAACCGAAGTGATGTATATTGTTTTCTCACTGTATTTCAATGAAATTATACGCTTTTTCAGCTCTTTAACTCAACCAGCTTTCATGTGATGGACAAACATTTTTTTAATAATGTGTATTTGCATAAATAGGAGTTCATGTTTAATAGCCAGCATAATCTTATCAAGCAGTTTGAAACCATGGCCCTTGTATATTCCGAAGTAAGGTTATTTGATGATTTTGGCTCTCTTACTCAATCACTTTGCACTTGACTGTTACCAAATATCATACAAATATTATAAATCATGAAATAGGGGCCAAGTACAATAAAAAGCCAAAGGACACCAGGTACTATCAAGTTTTTGCCCTTGAATTTCTCAAAAGGGCTTCGCGAAAACTATTGCTCTATTATGCACCCGGTTTTCATCGAACATTCTTAAAATGTTTATTAGCATTAAATAGAGACCAAGTTAAATAACCAGCAGAATGTTACCAGATGCCTTGGATTTATGGCTTTTTAATTTGAAAATGTATGGCTCTTTGACGAATTCTTCTCACTTACTCAATCAGTTTTCATTTCATAGGTACAGAACTTTCTGGAAATGTCAATAGAATAAAATGGAGGCAAAGTTATCTAACAGCTAAATACCATTATACACTTTGTACTTATATCACTTTAATTTCTCAGACAGGAGCATACATGTTTTTCACTTTTTTAGAGAAACAAGATAGCGGTGGTGTACCCACTGGTGGGATCGTTGGAGCAGTTGTAGGTAAGAATGGCTCGTCGCATATTCCAGAATAGGAATGCACTTAACTGATAGCATATTTAATGTTCAGCTGTGGTTACCTCTTCTGTTGCCAGTCTCTATCTGCAAATGTCGAAAACTGACAGTCAGAAGTTACAGACAATTTGCACTAGAACCATTGCGATCCCCACTCACAAGACTAGCAAAGCGACCAGAAATTTTGGACATTGTATGAACAGTGATAAAATAAATAACAGATGAAATTTAAAGGCTGATTAAATAATAAGATCATTTATGGGTCATTACATCCACACCAAGCTGCAGTGACGCCACAAAAACTTGACACAGTTACGAGTAGTATATGATGAATTTATATAAAACAAATATAGCAACACAGGTTTCAATGAGTGTATGCATCGAGGCCTTACAAAACTTCAACACCTCGCGTAGAATTGTACTTAAATTTCGTTTGAACACTATCTGTAGTGTCGGATATTGATTTTCTCTAATAAGTCTACAACAGGATTATAGAGAAGTGACCAGATTCCTATAGATAAAAAATGACGAAAATCTAGTGGTAGATGACACTAACATTAAATAGTGCAGATTCTATAGAGAATTGTTTTGCAGATTTTAAAGAGTACCGTTTTGGCGTCTTTGTAAGACCTGTATTTGCTAGGAGCTACATTTAAATCACTCTAAGACAAGTACGAAGCAAAATAAGAACTTCAAATAAAAAACAACATAGATATGGGTAATCAGATTACTGAAACCAAAAGTGATGTTTCGGCAATTTGATGTATATACAAGACAAGTCAATGTTTAAAAGAGCATTCATGAGCCCCAGAGAGTGGACAGCACACAGCTAGATGGCGCATTACTTCATATACACCGTTGATTGGTTGCACTGGGATTTCGTGAAGTGAATGTACAATATATGCATACAGTTTAAATCAACCTTATTATAGTAAACAATAATATGATCAGAGTTAATCATCGTGCTAAGGTGTGTATGATAGAAATGCAATACTGCTGCAGCTTCTGGAGTTTCACTTCTTTATATTGCTTTGTAAATTTAAAAAAAAACTCAAGAGAAAATGTGTAATGCATGTGAGAAATCCTACACACATGCTTGGAATGTAAACAGACATAAGAAATAAACTAATTTCAGAGGAGAGTTTCAAAAGCGCTGTGTTACGGAATGTATAAGTAAGTTTTCACAGAAGCTACTAAGCAAAGCAGCATCTTATAAGAAAATTGTGGCTTTGGAGAACGCCTGTAATGTAAATACCATTTAACATTTTTGGAAAGCTATAACAATTGTGTGATTGATGATGAGTCAGACGCACACCTGTATATTTAAGACGATTAGATGAAATCGAAACCCGTAGCCTTCGGTCTTTATGAGTGAACTTAACAATGTAGTCAACGGGTTTTACACAGCCTTATTATTGGAGGATAAATAGAACTTTAGAAAAAATAAGTTCTAGGATGAAGGATATCGTCATTATATAAAACAACAACACCGGCAACCACAACATTATCAAAAAAAAGCTCCAATTTACACAAGGAGCTCGGAATTCAGTGACATATCGTGTTATTATTTGTATGGGCAATTTGAGTTATAAAAATTTACCTATTATCGAAGGTATCTTCTATTTATATAAGTCAAAAGTAACGTATAACTTATTTTAAATTGGAGGAGTATTTCCAATTAAATAAACGAAAACATTCAGTCTGTTTCGTCAATTTTATGTATAGGTCAGTATTTGATTTCAATTGTTTTTAATTCATTACGCAGGTGTCACATTGGCTGTCATCATTGTGGTAGTGCTCGTGATACTCATACGTCGTGGAGTGATCCGACTGCCTAAGCGCGCGAGAGAGATCGGGCGAAGGATGACGCAGCAGGTTCGACGTAGCTGCATGTTCGGAGACGATGTGCACCGTAACCTGTCATTTTTGGTTTTCTGGTCGTAGTGGATATGGTGTCCGCCTAGTTACCGGGAGGTCACGGGTTCGATCCCCACTGTACGAGTGTTCTTTAAATATACCCCAAATATATCAACTAATGGTTATTCCTAGGAAATGGACTCAAGAGCGTTCTAATAAGCCTTAGGCTTTCAATGCAATCGAGCTTAATTAAATATGTTTAAAACTTATAACTTACAGGTAATTTAATGTAGCATGTCTATAACATTCACACGTTTAATTACAGAAGTCAGCCCTTTATGATTGTCAACACCAATGTCCCCTTTTCACGTGTTATTTGGGATATATTAAAAGATGATTTATATATATATATAAACATTAATCTGACTGATGTCTATTTTGTTATCACAATCAGCAGGCGCAGTCAATGGCCGCCGAGGAACTTGACGCCGTCGGTTCGGTTCTTAGTCGCGAAGATATTGTGTTAGAATCGGTCTTCAAGTCTGGGCACTTTGCAAACATCCGCAAAGCAAAGTACCAGGGAAAAACTGTGGTGGCTAAAACACATAAACGTATGCGTATATAATGTTGAACGTCAAATTGTATTCCAAAAAAATAACCGTTATACTACTGAAACTTAAACATAAGTATTTTAGTGGTGTTTTCATTGTTCGTGTTATTGGGACAGGAAGCTTGTCGTTTCTCAAAGCTCTTCAAAGATTACGAGTATTTTATACGACTATTATACAGGGGAATCATTGAGATTTTTAAAACCGTAACAA
This sequence comes from Dreissena rostriformis, assembly GCA_007657795.1. Classification (NCBI taxonomy): domain Eukaryota; kingdom Metazoa; phylum Mollusca; class Bivalvia; order Myida; family Dreissenidae; genus Dreissena; species Dreissena rostriformis. The sequence continues at coordinate 57,038 of VMBQ01004064.1, forward strand.
TTGTATTAATTTATTATATCTTTTTGTATAGAAAACTACTCCGCAAATGACGAGTTTCTCATGAAGGCGAAGATCAACTTTTTATCTGAGAAGGTTGGACACCATCCTAAGTATGTGGGATCTGTCCCCTATGACACGAATGGTAAGTATCTCAAAAAAAGAAAATATATCCTGATTTTTTGGACTCCTACGACATAAACAGATTCGAATCCCAGTCTGCTCATGTTGTTTGAGGCGATTTTTTATACGCAAATAGGATTACGGTTGAATATGAATTTATGTTATTGCTGTTGAGAGTGAATAACGCTGTTTTCTGTTATAAAGCAGATTGATAGTAGGTATTTTGTATAAAGACTGTTGTACAAGCGCGTAGACATATTCTCATATTTACTCAAAATGTCGTATGCTTAACGGCGTTATTACCTTAATGCATTCAAGTTGGACCTGTCTGTACGAGTACTGCGAGAACGGTACATTGAAAGAGTACCTGGTTCAACACAAGTTTAACTTTAACGTGGAGATCCAGGAGACGCTCTGTCGCTTCGGAGTCGACATCGCCAAGGGCATGGAGTACCTGGCTGGGAAAGGGGTAAGGCAATGAAATGTTAGATACTTGGTATGCAAAACATGAAGAAAAGAAAGTTATGTATATACTACTGATTAAAGTATAGTACAGTATAGGAGTATAGGGAACAACTCATATGTTTTTGGTGGTTACTCAAATCACGATGTTGTTATCGTGTATGGAGTCTAATAAATGCACTATATCGTGTAATTATACAATTACCGTATGAAAGCATATCTATATTTTCTTTGTCGTTCCGTGTTATGTTAATGTTAATTGTTAAAATATATGCATTTATGTTTAATAATATATTAGTATGTATATTTACCAGACTGGTATCAACAATGTGAGGATGTACAATGCCAGTTAAGGCATTTTCATGTACCATTAACGCTACCTTGTGTGACCCGATTGGAGCAATTGGAAAATTAATACAATATATTTATCAGCACTTTATGCATAGTTTTTGCGTTTTGTTTAAAGATAACTCACGGGAGCCTGGCGGCACGAAACATATTGTTGACCTTTTTGAACGAAGTGAAGATCTACGGCTTCGGACCGCAACCGAAAGAAGAGGTTGACGGGAATAAAGAGAATGGCAAGAAAGTAAGTAAAACATAGGAAACGATCATGACAAATTATGAAAACAGCAGAAAGTTATTTAACGAGATACTCTTATGTCCACAGAGCGTGTAATCCTCAATATTTCCTACTTATTCCATTTATGACAAATAATTTGATTTTAATTCTTCAATTTAAATACGTTCTTTAATATGTATTTGTCTTTATGATATGCCTTTGCAGTGTTGTTTTACTAATTACCATTCGTTTGCGTTCAACACAGGCGAGAATTCCAGTTAAGTGGATGGCACCGGAGTGTATGTCGTCAACGAAAGATGCAGACGAGAAAAGTGACGTTTGGTCGTTTGGCGTGGTCCTCTGGGAAGTGTTTTCTATGGGTAAGGCAACTTACTTGGTTATCATAACACCACGATAAAGCATAACAACTTAACAGTATCTAAATAATTATCACATACGGAAAGTTAAATATTACATATCTGTTACAAAATCATTGTTAATTGCTATAATTTCTTAAACAAATTTCGTGATGTCGTCATCAGGCGAGGGCCCTTACGAGAACGTGAGAAGCCGAGATCTGCCAGACAGACTGAAGTATAAACTTCGTCTGCAGAAACCGGAACAGTGTGATGACGTGTAAGTTCATCGACTGCAGTCGTGCTATAAGTACTTTTAGTTATGTTTTGTTACACGTTCCTTTATTTAATGGCATGGTCAGGCAGGTTACATGATGAGTATATGATTTTCTTAACGATTTTATAGCTGGTTGTCCAGAACATGAGGTTACATGTTATTGTTTAGTCTTATGTAAGGGTCTCAATGTTATGTATACGTTTCGGCGCAATTATACGACTGCCTATCGTTCGTTTAACACGCAGTATGAATTGATGATAATACTAACAATATTTGGTTTGGTATGAATCCTTAAAGTATGGTATGCGAACAACATTAACGATACGTGTATGTTGGTTTCTATATACATCAGGTGGTACGATGTGATGACCAAATGCTGGGCTTATCAGCCGGAGAATCGACCAACGTTTGCTGAGATCAGAAACGAGCTGGGCTTACTGTTTGCTCCGTTATTGTTACTGTGAAGAACTACTACACCATCGAACCGATATATGGACACTGGAACTGTGAAGTTCCAGAGTTAACAAGCAAAGTAGAGTAGCAAATTGTTTTGACAATACATGCCTTTTACATAGTTTTGTGTGCATGCGTTGTTAGTGACTATGTATCTATGACCACAGAACTTTGATTGTAAATATTGTGTTATCGCTGGGCTACATATGCACGAGATATAATCTGAGTATGTTTATATGTAATCATCCTGTATATGCCTTTTCTTTTTGTAGATGGTTAAATGAACTGTTTCGTTGTTAATGGGTTTTACATCAGATAGCATGTTTATTGACATTTGTGAAGGAAATCACATGCACCCAGTTGAGAAGAAGTTTCCATTGTGTTACGATAATTACAAAAAAAATACTGATACAATTATAGATAAAGCGTACAAAAGCGTAAGAAACATCCAGTAGACCTTTCAACGAACATTTGTGTAACGAGTAAACCTTTTTCGTAATTCTTAAACAGTAGAGCTTTTCATTGTTCTCAGTTTTATGTTTTATAATGCATTGTCGAGAGTCTTTGGGTTTGTAATTGTGTACTCAGATGTACAATACGTGGGTTTTTCCTTCCTTCAATTAAGTGTGGTATTCTATGCAAGCACTAACCTAGTGTGTTTTCTTCAACTTTACATTAAATGCCTAATGAGTAGTTTTATTAACACTGTAATAAAATATAGACTACGTTATTGACGTTGTTGTACTGATAACATTTAATTAAAAAACCAAATCACGAAGTTTTGATATATTTTAATAAATAAATAATAAATAATTTTTATAAATGAAACCTGAGGCGCTCTCATTAAAGTACTAACATGTATGTATATGAGCGGTACATATTTAGTTTGTTTTTGTTTTGATTTCTTTCAAATAACATTGTAAAGTTCAGTTGTTGTTTTTTTTCAATTTAAAATTATAGAAACCATTAACCATTTGCATATCACTCAATTTATCAAAAAATGATCTCTGCATCGGCGGAGACAGTAGTCATCGAACCAGAAATTATTTCATGGTGTTCGTGTTTTTAATTAGGAATAAACAAGTATTCAGAGACTTTTGAATTTCACCATTATTGGTTTTAAAGCCATGCTAAAGAACCACAAAGACGTGTTAACAGACTTAAATACAACTATCTTGCGAACATTATTTCATTTATAACTTGCTTTCAAAAATATATTTGAAATGAGAATAATAGCTTAGTTTATAATATAACACTTTGGTTTGACACGTCCTTAAACTGTGTTAATAAGTAGTTAAACAACGCGATTGTTCTAGCTTTTCAAGTATACCTTTCAATACAAAGAATATCACTGAGAGTGATAACTACCATATCGTTTTGACAAATATTCCGAGACTTTGAAATTGTTTTAGGTATTGTGTTCGAAAAACAAAAGAGACCTTTCATTGCATGGTTCAGTTGTTACAGAGCGGACAAGCGTTATTTACTTAAAAAAAAAACTGTTGTCTGACCTTCAAATCTGAATGTGCCCTTACCCTTTAAGGTAGCAATATCGTTCTTTTAAGCGATACACCGAGTCAAATTTTATTAATTCGAACATTTATTTAAATAGAAACTTCTAGTGAGACAGTAACATGTATTATGATTAAATTACAAATCAATTACTTTTATTTTTTATTTATATTCTCGCTGTAGGATAGTTTTGGCTTTTCAGCCTCGACTATTGCGTGTTATTGTCTTATCAAAATGCTTGCACGTCTATTTATCGCGCAATTAAAACAGATGCTGTTAACTTATTGTTAAACAAGCAATACACAGTGTGAAACATCGACATTACTTTTATATTTCTAACACATGAGTTAATAATTTATCAAGCTTCATTAGCTGTTTACCACGGATATAAAAAACAAAAACAACAACAACAAAACGTTGCGTTAGTATTGACTCAAATCACTTCGAAAGAGCAAAGCAAACGTTCATTAAGCGATCAACTTTATTTTAAGAGTTCATTGGTGTCTTTGTTTCGTCTACTATAAATACAGTTAACCTCCAGATGAATCTACGGGTGATACATTCGATTATTCCGACGAGGTACTTTACTTATGGCAAAAGTGACACATTGCCGTAAGTGACAAATCGACAAACAATTGACGCAAGAAAAATTCACAATCGCATTAATGCAAACGAATAAATCTAGGTGCGTAGTCTTAGAACGGTCGATTCAAAGAATTGGATGGTGGTATTTTAAACTTGAAAATGGTCAATATTAATTCCAAATAAATGCGAGTGTAAATATATATAAGTCCCAAAAAATATTATATCTAAACGCAAAGAAAAATCAGAGAATATGTTCAATGTAATAACAATTTAACTATTCGATTGTCTGATGTACACCAACAAAACATGACCTCAACGTTATGAGTCGGTGTCATGAAAGTGTTCTTAAATAAGTAAATTTGTAAAGATTTTTTTTTTATATGTCTACACGTATTTTAAGAAATTCCAAAATTGTAGCGCTCGAATTTGCGAAAAATATGCTACTGGAGCTAATCTATCGATCAAGTTGGCAAACAAGGGCACAGCCATAAGAAAATGAAATTTATGAATACCCCATGCATGCGGAAAGATCCACGAACTTACGCACGAGCTGAATTCTTCTGCTGGAACATCATCGGACAACACGACAGCATGTAGCTATGCCTTGGAGAAACATAAACAGACGAAGGGCACCAGATAAGATTCAAAGGGAATGATTCTTAAAATCACAAATGGGTTGCGTTCATCGTTAGGAAGGAGGTAGTCAAGAGCGTTATCAATTGCACCCCAGTCTCTTGCGGGCTGATCTAAATTCGTATCTCAGCGAGACCCCACAACATTATCGTCAGCCAGGTATACGCACCAACACTAGATTACGAATACGAGGAGATTTTAAATGTGTATAAAGAGTAAGAGCGCATTATAGCACATTGTCCCGAACAAATACATCCTCATAGTACAAGGCAACTATAACGCAAAGGTTAGACCAGACGCCAACCAAGAATGGTCAGGAACATTATGTTAATTTGGCATGGCAGACACCAACGACAGAGGACTGATACTTCTTCAGTTCGCAAGAAAGCCATCAATGCTATGTAGCCAACACGCTGCACCCACACAATCCGTCCAAAACAGTGGACTGACATGCTCCCTCTGGGCAAGTGCACAACCAGATCGATTTTATACTGATGCCGCAACGGTTCACGTCCATTATCAACATGACGAATACAAGAACGTTTCCTGGCGCAGACATCGGGAGTGACAATGACTTAGTTCTCGCCCCCATCACGTTGAAGTTAGAGCAGAAGTGCATCACCAAGAATTTTCGCATTAGATTTGACTTGGAGAAACGTAAAAAACCAGAGATAGCAGATTAATTTCGATAATAGAATTATGATAAGTATGCAGTTTGAATACCATAGACATCGACATCCTCACCGAACCAATCCTGCTGTCATCAGCAGAATAGTTGTGTGGGAGAGAGACAAGAAAGTGCATGCCATGGGTGACTACTGAGATCATGTATTTATGCGGATTGAGAAGAGAGCTTAGGAAGTACACCCGCGAGGACTCTAAGACAGAATACCAAAAGAAAACAGTGAAAAAATGGAAGAAGATGAACTAGGCCAAGGATGAGTGGATTGAGGAGAAATGAATCAAAATTGACCATGAGATGAACACAGGCCTTTGTAATAAGGGCAACAGCACCCTCAAGACTCTAACATAGACCAGTAAGTCCAGGGCCAATGTCATAGTAGACGCTGACGGGGACCTCCTGACTGAGAGTGTCGCAGTCCTGAACAGATGGACTGAACAATGCATGGTTCTATATACCTATCGCCATTTGACCAGACCCCAGTCTCATTCAGAACGATCCAACCCCAGACGACGAGGACGAAAGTCCGCCTATACTAAAGGCAAAAGTGGATGAGACAAAGCGCAGTCTGAAGGCAGGAAAATCGTCGAGAGTAAATAACATCCCTTCTTAGCTTATTAAGCACGGAGAAGCGGCAACGACTGCAGAAATGACGGCACTTTGTCAGAAGATCTGAGATGAGAAGAACAAGTCAAATTGTTGCCCCAGTCTCTAGTTATCCCTATACCGAAAAGGCGCAGCCTTAAAATGTGCGAGAATAGCCACACATTCAGCCTCATCAGCCATCTAAGCAAGGTAGTGCTACGTATGATCCTCAACCGATTGCAAAGAAAGGAAGAGCTGGCGGAACGGCATGCTGGATTCAGAGCTGGGTGGCGCACAGCGGCTCATCATTGTGAAACACCTGCAAAACCGTAAAATCTGCCACAACTTCAGCGACTTCAAGAAATATTTCGACCGCGTATGACATAATGACCTATGGCAGGTTTTGAGAGGTATCAACATTGAAGAAGGCCTGAAGCAAGTCATCCAAGAACTCTACGAAAGCTCCAACAGCGCAGTACTACTCAATTTACAGATGGGTGACGTCTTCAAGACGCAGCGACCGCACCTATGCCAAGACTGTGCAGCTTGTGGAAAAGCAGCTCCATCAGCTTCCTCATCAAAAACAGGTCTACAAGTCTCTCGCAGTAGCCATCATATTATACGGCTTCGAGACCTGGACGCTTCACGCCGTCCGTCCATTTTACAAATCAAAATACCATCAACCATAACACGTCTGTCCGTTTCCAGTGCGTGTCCGCGGCGAGGTCAAAGCGGCTACACTTCCTTATTTGCGTGGATTTTAAGACCGCGATCTTGGAGTTTGACTAAGGATTCATAAATTCGTAAGGGCCCCGACCTCGCCATTTACTTTGAACATTTTCAAAATAGTCGCCGTTAGAGCGCCACCCTTTGCGTTCATGGCGTTTTGACGCCATCTTCGTGCGATTCTATGTCAACCGACGGTTTCCTTATAGATCTTACCGCTTCATTGGTCGCCGTAAGAAAGCAGAAGAAACGGTAGTCCGGTGTAACGGAGGTATTAAGGACACTACTCTAAAAGTAAACGCTTAAATGCGTTCTCACGGCGTCCCGGCTAAAACGCAGTATGATCGTCCTGAGGACTACATATAAGCCGAAGTAACACTGTGCAAATGCCAAGGTCGCGGTGCCGTCGTAAAAGACACGCATAAAACGTAGTGTGGACGTCGTGATGTTGTTTGACCGTATCTTATGCGGATCTACAGATACCAAACCGTTAATATAGGTACATCATTGTAAGAATTTGGGCCTGCTCGGCCAAGAGGTCATCTGCATTTTTACTACCCCAGTACAAGAATAGCTGTATTAGAGTGTTGAGTGTTCTCAAAGCCACTCCACCATAGTTTTTTAGTTTTCTTGTTAAAATCGTAACCTGCTTTCTTTTGATTAGATTGACTGATATAGCTGTACGTAAGATACTGCCGATGATCGCTACGTGAGCGCCGAGGGATCTTATTATAAGTGCAATAAACACGCTTTTAACGGGATGGAAACGCCGCGTAGACGCGACAAGAAAACCAATAGCATGAGCCCGGTTCGATGGTTGACGGTATTGTGATTTCTTTAAGAAAAAAAAACATTCACATTCTTACTACGACAATGGGCGTTTTTCAACAACTGACTGTTTGGTCTAAGCAGTTTCGCCAGTCCAGTGTAACGGGGGTTAACGTAGAGAACGACAACTTCATTATTATGTTATATATTTTATTATAGCGTTAATAAAAGCCAGTATACAATGAGACAGTAGTATAAATTGTAAGGCTGAATACATTAGACAGCAGGTAAGTTAGAAGATTGTGCAGAAAATTGATAATTTAAATAATAAAATGTAACATTACAAATGTGCAAACAATCACACATATCAAGCCTCTCGATAAACGCATGGCAACATAAATCATCGAATATTTGTACATAGTAACGCACAGTTATAACAGTTCAAGACAAATATTGTAAAGTAGCATAAACGTTAAGTTGTAACATGAGTGTTAGTGCAACATATTATATGTAGTGTATGCTTTATTGTAACTCAGATATTTCGTCTTACATAAATGTTGTATTGCTGCATAAACATTTTAGTGTACGATAACAGTTAATAGCGTAACTTAAATATGTTTAGTGTCGCGTAAACGTTTAAGAGTAACATAAAAGATAAAGTGTAACATAAGAGGTGTTTAATATTTGAAACATAAAACTTCTAATGTTTAAGCGTAGCATACATGTTTAATCTTGCATAAGCATACGTGTTTTGGCGTTACATAAATTCTTTAGTACAATATAGAATTAGTTAAAAAATATTTTATGTTTTTATAATTTAAATATATAAAAAAAATCTAAATATATACGGTTACCGTTACATTTGTTTGCGTTTAATTTGAAGAAAAACAAACGGACCCTACTTGTGCCTGTACAGAAAACGTAATTAAATTATACAAAACAACTCTGTTTTACTTAAATGTATAAAATACCAATCTCTTTTATAGGGAATAAAATGCCATAATAATCCAACTGAATACTATAACTTCGTAATCCAATAGTACAAAAACCAATATCAAAACAACTTCTTATCGAATTTGTTCACAAATGCCAAGATGTAAGCACCATCAACCCCCATTAATTCAAGTATATAAAACATTATGTTTACGTATATGCAAACATCCTTAAAAGACATATACACGAAACCAAAAAGGATAAAACGATGGCCTTCAAATATGTAGCCATGCTGTAACAAAATATTCAAGTTCTTTTTATTATTAATAATCATAGTTACAAACTTACCAACAACGCATGCACAAAGACAGGCTATACCATACATGTCCTTTAGAACGAGAGAATGTGAAATGCATATATTTTCATAAAACGTTTTTCCTTTATACTGTCTTTTCTATCTCTGGTAGTTCATAACATCACTGCTTATATAAATATTTGAGTCTGAAGTAGTACTCTTCCACCGAAACAATAACTCTTCTAGCGTTTATAGTAGTAGTAGTCATCGCCAGGAGAGGCAACAAACATGGTGTCCAGCTCGTTTCTGATTTCAGCAAACGTTGGGCGCTTCTTTGGCTGATACGCCCAGCATCTGGTCATCACTCCGTACCACCTGAATAGCCGAGAAATAAAACTACAAGGGTCGTAAATGTTGTATTCATAACATGCTAGCAGCATAAAAACAAAACTAAATACGGATGTACGTATCTCTAATCCATACAGAATGTGTAAGCAAGGAATGAACTATAGCGAGTTCTGTTATTACGCCTTTATGTATACGTAACACTGAGACCATACAAAAGACATAACATATTGACAATATTAATAAAATTAACTATATTTAAGTGTACACAACATACAGCCAGGAAACAGGTGATTTACTCTTTATACAACCTAATACTACCAAACTACCAAATACAAAAACGTATTGTTAAATATAAGATTACACGCGTGCAATGTCAAACAACATACATAAAAGTACATATAACACGAATGACGTCGATATACGTACACGTCATCACACTGTTCCGGTTTCGGCAGACGAACATTCTTCTTCAGTCTGTCTGGCAGGTCTCGGCTTTTCACGTTCTCGTACGGAGTTTCACCTGATGACGATGACACACCAAAGTAATAATTGCAATAAACACATTTTTACCAATTTGTAATATTAGGTAATCTTTAAAATTTCGCATGGTATAATGTATAAGTTGCTGTTATTTTTTATCGTTTGAACGGGATATTTTTCTTCTTGTGTTAATTTATTTAAAGTAAATAAAATGTGTGCAATATATGACTAAGCAAATGATGCGGTAAACCTTGTTTTATGAGTATAATAACCAAATTAGTTGCCTCACCAAGAGAAAACACTTCCCAGAGGACCACGCCAAACGACCAGACGTCACTTTTCTCGTCTGCATCTGTCGTTGACGTCATACACTCGGGCGCCATCCACTTGATTGGAATTCTCTCCTGTGACAAAATGTTTGCATTTTAACAAAAATAACTAAAAATTATAATCATTTCACAAATACAAATTTACAAAACAACATTCAGGATAACACTCACTATGCAAATTAGATTATCGTAAATAAATATAAATGTATAGTCTTTGAATTATTTTTTATGATGGTTTCATATTTGTTCATACCTTTTTGCCGCTCTCTGCATCTCCGTCTCCCTCTTCTTCCGGTTGTGGCCCAAAGCCATAGATCTTCACCTCGTTCAAGAACGTCAGCAGGATGTTGCGTGCCGCAAGGCGCCGGTGAGTTATCTTTACAAAGTATGCGCAATTAATATAGCAATGTTCGCCTTCGTTCGTCTGTGTATTAATATATTTTATAACTAGCCTATTCTCGTAATTAAGTCACATTAAAAAGCGACCATGCAACGTGAAAATGACTTTACTCGGAATTTTACTCCTCACATCTATGATACCTATTTGGAACACATACATAATATTATATGACAATAATTCATAAATGTTTACTAATTATTTTAAAAGCACTGTATGCATATCGCGGAACGAAAAAATCCAATCAAGAGGCGAATCAATATAATTACTATAATTCCCTACATCGCATATATAAGGCTTCATTTAAAATCGTGAATGAGTTATACCAACTTCCAATTAGTTGTGCAGTGAACCGCTGTATTGAATTTCAAAAAACAAGTAGTCTATATATAATTGTTTTATTATATATTCTCCATATCTCGTTTCGTATATTTGCCTCACCCCCTTTCCAGCCAGGTTCTCCATGCCCTTGGCGATGTCGAGTCCAATACGGAAGAGCGTCTCCTGGATCTCCATGGTAACGTTGGACTTGTGTTGAACCAGGTACTCCTTCAAAGTACCGTTCTCGCAGTACTCGTACAGGATGAAAGGTCCCACCTAAATGCATGAGGAAATTAACACTGTTAAGCATACGGCATTAAGTGTTAACGTGAGAACATGTCCACGAGACCAATCTTAAGAGGAGTAACTATTAATCAGTCTGCTTTATAAAAAGAAAACTCGGGTTATTTTACCCTCAAGAGCAATAACGGAACGAAATCTGTAACCGTAACAAGAAAAGTACAAGAAAAAACTGCGTTTCGAGTCTGTTTGGGTTTGTAAATAAACCAAAAGCAGAAGAAATCTTTGAATATTCTTTTTAGAGACGTACTGTTCGTGTCATCGAGGACTGATCCCAAATACTTCAGCACGTTGGGATGGTCTCCAACCTTCTCCGATGAGAAGTTGATCTTCGCCTTCATCAGGAACTCGTCTCTTGTTGCGTAGTTTTCTGTATCGACGGATATGATACATAAATAACATTATTATTTTAATAATCTCTGTATTGCACTTATGTAATGCAATTGTGTCATGGTTTCTACGCTTTGATAGTTTACAAGCTTTGTTTTGTTCCGGTTCATCACCTAATAATAACAAGAACAATGACAACGCTTTAAAAACCAATTATGTTTAACTTCAGTTGTTGAACGGTTCTGGTTATTTTACTAAAAATTCAACTTCAACCATATATGAAATAGTACGCATACCTTTAAGCGTTTTAGCCACAACAGTATTTCCTTGGTACTTGGCTTTGTAGATGTTAGCAAAGTGCCCGGACTTGATGACCGACTCGAACACAATATCCTTGCGACTAATGACCGACTTGGAGGCATACGCGTCCATACCACCGTACAGGTATAGTTCATCGGCGAACATTGACTTTGCTCGATGGTTCTGATATAATAATTGGTATCAGTCAGATGAAGTTTTAGTGTTAAACCTCTGAAAAAGTGTTTTACAAAAGCACATATCATCAAGACAAATCAAAGGTCACATATGGTTAAACATCAGTGTTGACAATCAATATGTAATTCTACTGTATTTACATTATACACTCACATTATATGATGGGTTACTGTGTCCCTGGCCTCCGAACATACGGCTATGGCGAACTCTCTGCGTCATCCTTCTACCAATCTCTCTCGCGCCTTCAGGAGGTCGGATCACTCCACGACGGATGAGTACCACCATCACTACCACAACGATTGCAACAACGACCAATACTCCTGTTTCGTGAATTCATACATTGATTAAATAACTTCTTGACATATTAATATAATTTAAACTAAAGACCAAATATATGTTTTCGTCGATCAATTTGGTTATACTCATCCAATTGACGTTACGCTGAGGTATTTATAGTAATGACTAATTAATTAATGTCATACATTACTTACATTGACATACGGTATTAAGACGGAAGGTATTGTCTCCTAGACAAAGCTGAAAAGCATAACACAATTGATCTCAGTCACGTCGATAGGTCGTTTTCGACATTATCAGATGGAGACTGGCGATAAAAGGGGCGCATAATATAACACAAAATATGCTTTTATTGAAGCACATTCTTATCCTGGAACGGGTGACACGCCATGCTTACCTACAACAGCTCCAACGACCCCACCAGTGGAGGCACCAGCGCTCGCTTGCTTCTCTGAAATAGGAAAAACATTTAGGAAGAAAACAAACGTTGTTTTGTTTCTACTGGGTGAAATATTTTCTTATACGTATGGTGAGCCATTGCTCAGTTCATGCATTTTGCTTGGCGTTTATTGTTTTGGTGAGTTCAAAAATGGCTTAAATGATAAACACTTTATTTGAAAGTACATTGAAACATAATTGTAAGATCCATTGCCTTCTATAGTAAATCTTCATTGAGTCAATTGCCTGAATTACAAACCTGTCCGTGTGGTAACTGCTAGATCCGTTTCTTGAGCACTGCCCCCGTTTGATTGAATGTTCAGTCCCAGAGTATACTCCGTCTCCGGGTTCAGGCCCAGAATGTCGAAAAAATTGCTGGTACCCGGGGTATAAAACGTGTGTAGCACTTCATGGCCGTTTGCATTCTGTGATAAAATTTCAAATGTCTACCTCATTAGTGAAGAAACATGTTTGTCATTGCAGGTATATCATGGATATCTATTATGGGTTCTACTATAACATTTAAAGAATTGAAAGTGTGCGCATTCTAAATATGAATATATTTACATGCTTTGATGGTTTATAGAGAAACATATTTAAACAATATCCTATCTGCAGGTGACACGATATTACTGACATATTGGAAGGACCTTTGATGCCTTGCATGTAAGTATTGTAAATGATGCATTGACTTACCCTGCGCGACAAAATGATTAGAATGTCAGCCCTTCCATAGCAAGATTCCCGTGTAGGCAGGTCCCATTCCAGTCTGAAACCAGTCGGTGACTTGTTGACCACTCGCAGGTTCTGTGGGCCGTTGTCTTAAGAAATATTGTTAAAACTATATCAGTCAAATTAATATAGAATAAAATGCACGTGGTCACTTAATATTCAGTATTCATAAAAAATAACTTTTAATTTCATAACTTTCAAACTCGAATTCATTTGAATACTTATGTTACTCATCTCTTTAACATACATATTGAATCTTCCGGCATATCTTGTATTTACAAATCAAGTTATCGATGTATTATCGTTCGATATTGCACGAAATGCAACTTAACATGGACGATTGAGCAAATCAGAAACTCACATTTTTCCAGACCTTGTAGGCTGTTTATTCGACCTATCTGTAAATCCAAAGAGTTTATACTTTGATTTAAAATTAATTAACTATAATTTTTGCAATGTAGTTCGCTTACAATGTTATACATTGTGAAGACCCACTCATTTATTCAAAGCAGTCCATGCAGACATTAAGCAAACTAAAATGTATTTTACAAAATTGTACAATGTATATGTCGATAGGTTGGAATTTTATTTCAGAGTATTCTTAGTAGAAATTGATAAATTGTATACATACATCAAATGCGGTCGTTGTTGAGAGCATTGCCTGATTAAACACAGAGACCTCCACCATGGCGGTTGCCGTGTCAAGGTCAGACTTTGTAACGGTCAGCAAACAGTTGTCCAGGTAGAGGGTCTGGTCGGGCAGGAAACACACACTGTCAACAGTCTTGCAGAACGGGTTGGTAAGGTCTATCTGAACGACAAGTATTATATAGCGGTTCATATAATATTTAAATGCATCGTTCTAAATTCCATAAAATTAAACAGGATTGCAATGACTACTCAGTGAGAAGTTAATAAAAAATAAAATAATAAATGCAAATAGATGCAATATGTCCTATTAAATATACAGATTATCATAGGAAAATAAAGTGTACTTTTATGTGCACATTTTAAGACTTAACTGTTAAAGATGTGTTATATTTGGATTTTCCGCCGAATTAACGGTACATACATATTACGGCGTCAAGTTACCGCACATCTTCTTCGGCAGTTGTATCCGACCTTAGAGGCTTTAGGTAAACACTTAGAACAGGTAAATACAATTTTAAAACAATTGACACCCGCTCACCTGCAAGTTTGCGGCTGTGAAATTGCTGTACATTTCTTTGGTATCTCCAGTCTGCGTTTTCACAATGACCTTAAAACCAATCTTATGGACTCCACTGCTACCGTCAGAGGCTGCAAATGTTATCCTGAAAAGAAACTCCATTTTTTTTAAATCAGCTCGATCATTATGTTAAAATCTGAATATTAAAAACTAAACATGTACATAAAAAAACAATTCATGCAAACATAATAATACGAAAAAAAATTAACATTTGGGTTCCAAGTTTATCGGGCGACTTCCCAATGCCTGACTACTATTTAGAACTCAAACCCACTTGGAGCTAAAGTTGTACGGTCCGTAAGCAATATTCCGTGTCAGGCCATAGTCTTTCCCCGTGAGGTTTGTCTGTAGTATTGGCGGCGTGCCGTCTATTTTGACCACGGTGCTGTCGGCCTTTATGTAACCCATGATGTCCGTTGCACGTATCCAAACACGTAACGCGTCACCTATCAAGAAGGTCACATATAGTGTTACAGTGAACACACATGCTGTTCACACAATATTCTAAGGTTTATCAGCAACACTTAAGACACCTATACATGACCAACACCATACAAGAATAGGTAGCATACTACATTGTTGTTCAAACATTATACTTGATTTATTTATAGCAGTTAAGCATATTTAATAAGTCCGGGTTTCTGTAAGTATTCACGACAAAGAATAATTGCAATACATACTTTAAGTATAATATTGCTGTTTGTTTGTTGTACTTTAACTTATTGTGTTAACATAACATAATTTATGCTATTAAAAGAAATGGCTTCCCAATATACGGTAAAATACATAAACACGTTAAGAAACTTTCCACGAAACGCTTAAATGGTATGTAAGTCGATTCATAAAAGCAGACCAATCAAATCTTAAGAATCGTTTTACAAATGATTACATATTACTTTTAAACAATACTACATTGTATAGCCGTTACCGTCTGCTAGCGCTCTTGTGGCACTATAAGACTCCTTCAGTGGTATTAGTTGCCAACCGGAAGTGGGTTCGTTCGTATCAACTGTCGGCTGCCACACGATCTCATACTTGACGATACCGTGAAAGTTTGGGATCGCCTTCCTGGTTCGGGGCTCCACGTTGTCATCCAGAGCGTCTGCTATATACCTGTGGAATTTATTATATTGATGCGTGATTGTATCACTGTAAATATGATTACTTATCATATGTGTAGAACATTCCTTGACGTTGTAATGCAACAAAAAAAAAAACATCAGTTGTAACTAGTGTCATTCGATAATCGACAATGCAAATATCATATTACCATTAGGCATCATAAACTTAACGATCTAGGTTAAGAGTGTGTTTCTATACATTTAGGGTATTCACTCTGTTCTTTGCTACACTATCATTATCTGCACCTTTTTTTCTAAGTAGATTATCCATGATTACGAGTTTTACTTCAATTGAACAAACGTTTTCATTTCAGCAAATAAGTCCCCACATACATTCAAGGTACACGTGCTATCCTCAATGCTGTAGGCAAATGGACTGGACACATAAACTTGTAATTCCGATCGAAACTTATTGCAAAATTATAATAATTTACGTCTTAACATTTTCATCCGAATAATTGCTTTTGTGGTCATGAAATACATTTAAGTTTTAATGTGCTAACCAAAATATATAGTTGATTGATTTCTTACTTTTGACTGTAGAGAATGCCGTCGTCTTGTATCTCTTTGAACTGAATCGGATACTGCTCGATTTCCCCGAGGAACAGTCCGTCTTCATGCACGTGGTTGACAAAATAATTCGGCCAAGCAACACTAACTGTTACTTGATTTCCTAGAATGTTAAATATCTTCATAAAAATGATGCATTAAAAAACGTGCATGGTATAAATACAAAGATATGTGTTTTAACATGGTTTCTCATATACATCCTCAGAATGTATACAGCGTCTGAATTATAACTAATATACACATAAAACAGTATCGCGAATACATTATCATTGTTGACTGCATTTTTATTTACATAAAATCCATGATTTCCTTTTATAAATAACTAGCCTGTATGCAGGATTCCCTTCATCATATTCGTTTACCGACTTTTCACCACAGTATTATAATGTGTTTGTTATGACAAATCAATTGACTGGTAAATTTAAAATGACAACAAAATAGATACTTTATTTTTCAGTCCTAAATACTTCCCTCGAAAAAGTGCTGTTCAAATCGTTATATCTATCTCTTTGGTTATGAATTATGTCATGACCGTTTTACTGACCTGTTGCCGCCGGTGTTTGCCATGTATATCCGGTCTCCTCAACAGCAGACGACACGTACAGTTTGGCGGTCTTGTTGTTCAGAGATATGGAGGAGGTGGCGTCGTACAACACGAACCGGCGGGCGATTCGGGAGTTGTTGGAGAAGTCACGGACCTCCACAAGCACACTTAAACAATAATGTGGTAATAATGTGTTTAATTGCCGACTTACAGCTGTGTTTTATATTACAAAGTGTGCTGTTTTAAGAACTATATCAGTGTTACATATAAAGACGTATGCTGCACATAATAATACTCGTTTAGTCAATCATTTTTGTAACTACACACATTCACTTAATTTAATTTAATGTTTATCTCACTGTTATAAAAAAGTAACACGTATAACTTTGAATTGATTATAAATTAAGGTTCGATACAAGTAAACTTAATTTAAGTTAAGAATGAATAATGTTACAACGACATTATGAATGGGCAGCAATTGTTAATTGTATACATAACTTCTGTAATTAGCATGTGTGTTGCTAAATATCTCAATGCAGTGAACAATCCTTGAACTGATGCCTTTGACTTAAATACGTATTTTTTTTAAAGAAGTGAAACTCCAGAAGCTGCAGCAGTATTGCAGTTTTATCATACACACCTTTGTGGTCCTTTATTTATGTCAAGGAACCAATAGCCAAAACGGTACAGTACCGCACAAAACGAAACAACATAAACACATAGTAGAATAAAGCTGGGGTCACCGCCTTGGAACGGTCAATGCTAAGCATTGGGGTTTTAAACCGGTTATAGAGCGCTCAACCTCACACTTGGCCCAGCAATATTCATGATACATATAAGACATATACACTATCTTTAAAACAAACTTGACGTGATTAGAATTTAACTTAGCATATATTCAAGTACAACACGCATTGTATATCGTGCTATTAACTCGAAGTGTGTCCTCACCTATACATTCCAGGAGACGTTGGCCTATATTCCGGGTACTGAATGGTGCCGGTAGTGTGCGGCACAGTGTCCTGGAACTCGGGGTTTAAAGGGGTGGTCTCTATCAGGCGTTAGTCCCTGTTAGGACCCAGTTTGAACACTTCTATATAGTATTCTTGAATCCCAGAGAGTTCGTCCGTCCATCCGAGCCAACGTGGTTTTATAGACGTCTGCAAGAATCACATATCAGAATAAGCTAACACAGTCCGTATATGTGTGTCTTCAAATAATTTATGTTTCATATATGTTTGGTTAACGTGTATTTAACATGTTTGTGAAGTTGTAATGTCCCAGTTATTTTCCAAGTAAACAATTAAAAATCAAAATCTGTGTATGCAAGTTATATTAATTGAATTTATATGGTAGATAGAACTAAGAAAGCTTGCGATTATTTCCTCTTGTATATGTATCTCAGTCAAATATAATAATTTAAGCTCAACATGTATGCTTGAACTAAGGTCATTTCTTTTTGTAGGATTAATCTCTATAATACAGCATGCTATTCATTCCGTAAGCATTGATCATATATTAATCTTACACGAAACAGAAAACTTCAAACTTTTGTACCAAGTGTCAATGATAATAACGTCACCTTTGTATACACTTCTGGTATGTCTAATACTGAAGCACCAAACGGGCAGGTGCTATTGTCCACTTCTGAGCAATGCTTTGGGGCTATGAAGTCAAATCGGAACTCAACCTATGTGAGGAAAGTAATAAACCATCAATAAAACATGTGTGTCGTTGTTAATGCAGAAATGTGAAATAAACTTGTTTATAAGCATGTGGCCATCTAGGAAGAATTATAATAAACGTGTTTCTCTTTTTTCCGTTCTTTCATTCGTGTTTTCCATATATGTGCGAAAGTGTTTTTTCCAATAAAAAGTTGTTATATAATATATACCCAACGTTATTAAGTGGTTGGTTTTGTTGCAAAATATATGTTTCCATTTTTTAATTATTCAAGTATCTCCATTAAATTCAATAAACTATTTAAATAATTCGCCCTTATTGTCTTTATCAAAACTATGAACATTTATTATAAATATCCTAAATGTATGTGTTCTTCGAACAAAATTACATAATCTCAAAATCATGATTTTTACTAGCACGTTTAACTGTAACAAATTAAATTATATATGCAAAATGTTTTATCATAACAAAATTTAAAGAGAATTTAAATCGATAATACATGTATAGACCTCGATAAATGTGTTCAAGATGACAAACAAATAAAACAGAAAACTATTTCCTTTATTTTGAATTTGGAATAACCAAATGATTCATTCATAAGTTTTGTTGTGTCAAAGAGACTACTTATCGATTCATTTTGACAAACATGATTTCTACAACTTCAAATTTGCGGGATGGAATACATCGACATATGCACTATTTAAGTGTTCTGCTTTGACCTCAGTTAAAGTCTATACTGCTTTACTTAAATGTTAAAGCAAGATGTGTATGTGCGTCAAATGGCCATTTCATGTTCATATTACATTTGTGGCAGTACCTAAAGTATATATTTGGCGATATTAAAAGTAGGTGAGCTAAATAAACAAAAGATTCGTTAGAAATTTAAATAAAAGTGATTCATCATTAAAATGACGAAACCTCTGACCTGCATCCTATAAAAAAAATGTTAATTTAATTTAAAGTCTTATTTTAAGATTACATTAATTGTGTTACTGTATATTTCCGATATGCAGTATAATGAAATTGGCTCCTTTATCCCTTCTAATACATAAACTTCTATTGGCTACAAACTCGATTCATTGCTGGTTATATTCTTTGTTACGGTTTTTTTAACGTCAAGTGCTTGTTTTCCCAGGAAACGGACACGATAAAGTCTCAATTTTTCTCAATAAACCTTTGGCGCTCGATTCAATCGAGTTAAAATAAATATTTTTCAACTAAAACTCAGTCTGCCAATGTTTATATATGCATTTGATATACATTGTACATGGGTTATTGAAATCTAGCGATTAATTGGATAGACGTGGAGTTTAGCCATCTTGTAAGAAATACGGAATTATGAATCAGATCTCTGAACGTTCTACATTATATATTTATGTGTAGTTTCCAATCTGCACAAGCAAGCACATGTTGTACATAAATTTGCCGAATACGCAACCAAATTTCTAACACAAATATGTCTGATATTGGTCGGCAACTACTAGATTATAGTCCAGTTAGAACAATGAGATGACGTAAAAAGGTTATTTTGATTTGAGATAAACACAATCAGTATGTATAATTAAAGTGTTAAATATATGCGCACGGCTGTATAACAGTCGAAATCGAAAATCCACATTCAGTATTATGCATGACATAATTAAGTCTACTCCGCATGTTCAGAGGCTGCGGACGTTAAATAGTGGGATTGGTTGTGGAGCACATGACAGGCTTAAACAAAATAGCTGTGTAGACTGCGGGAACCACACATTCTAGGGCATTATTTCTTTTTCGTAGACACAAATGCATTCCAGTTGTTGTTTTAGCTAACGCTTTTATCATTGAATTATAACTGGCTAACGCTTTTATCATTGAATTGTAACTGCAAGAATTTGAACTCATTAATTAGCTACGCCCCGAATAAGCAGTCTAGACATTATTATCACACTTTAGTCTAAATTTTAATACGTACATTCTTGATAACCGAAAGACCATTGTAGTATTTGGTTGCGTAAGGTATGCTGCCATGGTCAATGTTCAAGAGCTTCTGGAAGCCACCGCTTGTAGACCGGAAATGGACTGTAAGCCTATTGGCAAACACGTAAAATCATGAAACAATCCAAACCTAAGCAGCTCCTTTAGAAAATTTTCAAAAGCGGAATGCATACATAATGTGCATTAAAACAGCTTTGGTATTTCAGTTCTGTTAATCCGATCTCTTGTAAACATAAACGTTTAACTGAAATGCTGTTTTGGGTCGTTTATATAATTCATACTTTTTACGGCATAATGCATTGCTGATACGCATGTGAAACGCTCAAAGTATAATTTCTTAAAGTGTTTTAAATCAAATTATTACGTGAAAAGTTATCCAAACCATTATTCGCAAGATATGTCAACAATCGTTGGCATTGCAAAACGTGTGTTCTCAGATTATTAGGTATAATTAGTAGTTACCAGTCGCCGTGCTCAATGAGGGTCAAAAACTGGTCATCATCCAGAATACATATAGCGGATTCCTCTTGTGGACTGTCTCTGGACCCACCACCTTGACACGCGTATTCCTTGAACGAGCCGTAGTCCCGCACTGGACCGCCTTAAAAGACAGTTTATACTGTTTTTCTTGATTCAAACGTACTAGGGGCAATCTATATGTATATAAAATAAATGTGTTGGTTTTGAACTTGTCTCAATGTCTATTCACCAAAATTAAAAATGATGTTATTAATAGAAATACACGATTGAATTAATATAATGTGTTATCTCAGTATTTATCCCCGTGCAAACATAACTGATGTAAACTTAATTCTAATGCGCACCTATTAGTAGTTTGTCATAGTGTGTGCACATGTACCCATAAACCATATGAAAGCAAAGCAATATACGTTATAGTGTTTCACGACATGGCATGGTTAGGCATTAAACAGTTTACACAACATGTGGACAGTACACAAACTCAATTGGTAGGTTATTAACAGAGACCGTGTTATATTGAATATACATGTACTGTATTTGTTATTACACACAACATACCAGCTCTCGGGATTTTGCTCACATTTGCGGTGATGATATTCTGTACGATGCCCATTGCTGTTTCATGAACGTAGGTGGGGCGCTTTGGCAGGTTCTCTAGACCGTCAAATACGGCTTTCATTTCGAACCTCAAGTTGTTAAACCTCTGCTGGTTGCTTTTAGCGAAAATGATACGCGAAGGAAAAATAATGATACAACAATGCGTTGACTATCACTAGAAAATGAAAAATTAACTACTGACTCTGCTGTGTACGAGATGATATCAGATGATTTAATGAATAAACCATACAGGTCGACCAAATGTAGTGTATATATAATAATCATTTGCAGTTGTGAATATGGTTTTATATTTTTTTTAAATGCATCTTGTTTTATATAGCCTAATTCAATTGAAATTAAACCATCGTCGAATTCATTACAACCTTTGTAATGGCACCGAATATGGCGTATGTACTATAAAATGGGGACTGTTATTTTCATTTTTTTAATAAAGAATTAATATCACTAGAGGATAAAATTTAAAGGTAGAGTAACCGCTAGCCCTAGCTTCTGCTTAAGTGGCGTCTAAACCTGCCAGAAAGCAGAACATCGAATAACTGATTCTTATTAAGTATATTATCTTTACTTATGATAATTTCGACACTGATCCTATTTATGCTAGCGTAATTGCATTGCATCAATTATGAAACTTTCCCCAACGCCACCATTGAAGTGAGAAACCCAGCCACATTTTGTGACGCTTGTTTCTCTTGAAAACTTGAAAATTTATTGTAAACGTACGGAATTTGCTTGAACGTTCAAGAGATCTTCACATTCCAATAAAGATAGATGCTGTGCAGTTACCTCCAAACGAGCGAAGAGTTTACATCATGGACGTCCAGGGCAAACATAAAGTTGATTCTTTTGTCGAATCTACGAATATTCTGAATGGTGACGTTCGATTGGATTATTTGTGGCCGAAGACGCTCTTCGCTTTCCTTGACTGAAATCAATGTGCAATGACTACTAACTGAAAATGCTCGAACTTATTATGAAACTGATTTTGGATATAAGTTCACTGTAAGATATGGTTAACATTGACGAAAACATACCTCTTTGATAAATTGTGTCAGTACATTTAGATAATGAGCTGACAGACAAGGTTACGTAACTTTTGCAATCTGAAAATAATACTTTGCATAGATTTTAATGGCGGTAAAAGATAAGTTTATATATTGCTGTTCGTTTATTTCATGTAATATCGATAATGTTTTGATATGG
Organism: Dreissena rostriformis; assembly: GCA_007657795.1. Lineage (NCBI taxonomy): Eukaryota > Metazoa > Mollusca > Bivalvia > Myida > Dreissenidae > Dreissena > Dreissena rostriformis. Next base: position 79,872 of record VMBQ01004064.1, read on the forward strand.
CAAACATACTTTATCAAGTACCTAATGGTATGGAAGCAAACTGTTACTAAATCATTAAACGGTTACACTAATATAGTAACCTGTGTATAATCAAACAAGTACTCGAACAATTTTGTTTTACTTTCCAAACAGTTCTATAGTATGTTCATGATCTTTCTACAAACAAGAAAGAAAATAAATGACTGCTTACATAAGCGGAAATATCCTCGCCGTGATTTACAAGTATTATTTAATATCAAAATAATTCAATAAATCTGGATGAAAACATTATTCATATTTCATCCTGGTTATCATGTGGATAAACTATTGACATTTTTAATTATTTATTGCGGTAAGTCTACAAAAAATAAAATTGCAAATCGGTCCAACTAAAAACAGACCACATGTTAAGCTATTGTTCGTTGTTTTCAGTTGTTCCAGCGTGTGCAAGCCTGGTTTCAATGTAAATATGAATACATCATTTTTTTTGTAAACTCGTTAAACAGACATGTAATATAAATTCTAAGAAAAAGCATCTCGATTGAATGCAGACACCCCTGGAAAACAGGGTTTTGGCAGTGACAAATCGACAAACGTCCGATACCCTATTAAACTCACCCCTAAACGTTCATATTTCAACTAATGCAGACACACTTAGACAATTGGAAATATAAGAGAAATGATTTTCTGCGCTTTAAGAATTGATTTTAAACTTGGAGAGATAGAGACCTTTTTGAAAAAAGGAAGTTCTTTCGAATGGAGTTTGAGCGATTCAGACCTATGTATTATACTGTAACTTAAATATTTTGTGTTGACAGCTGTCCGATTTGCTTTGTGGTTCGTACATGCGTTTCTTACCTAGGAGACCCTGGTTCAATCCATTCTCCCGTGAGTTTAGTTGATGATCACCATACCGGACTTGTGAGGTTGGAATACCTGTCTGCCCAGAGTTGTAAAAAAATTGTTGAAAATGCAAAACTAATCATGTACGACTTTGAACCGAAATGTATATTTTGCGCATAGTATATGATCTTACAGTTGATGCAGCCCTCGTTTATATTGATGGATGAGAATCCAGAGGAACAGTTGCACGTTGCGCCATCCAAGCATTGTCCAGGGTAACACGGGCGCTGGTAGGAGCACGTCACTGGAGGACAGTCGATATAATTAACGTCGTTAGTAGTAAGCAGTTCTCCAACAACGTCACATACAATAATATTAATGCGTGTTGGTTCAAAAGTACATGTACGCACAACAGATGATATACATTTGAAAAAATCAAGTCATAATCCAGTTCTTACAGGTTCTACAGTAGGGACCGCTGGAGGTGGTAGGGCAGGTGCACGTATACGGTCTGGTACATTGCCCTCCGTTTTCGCAGTTAGGGTTGCAGATGGCTGAAGCCAGAAAAAAATAAAACTGTTATTGTATTTCCTAAATTCTAAGTCTAGACAAGCAAGTGTTTGGACATAAATCTTCTTTATGTTCGAGAGGCATATACGGAAAAAAGGGTATTGATTTTTCAAAACTAAGACTATTTTGTATAAAGTAATTATTAAATTTTTACGCAGTACATGAATCTCGTATTTATGCTCTCTCGGTATTTATTTTTATACTTGTACATTTTTGTCCCGGGGGCACATTTTTGCGGGCGCGTGGAAGTAAGTAAAAGTAGTTAATTCGTCACCAATAGTAAATTAATGAGGTTTATCTATACGCATATACACTTTAATTCAAGTGCGAGATTTTAGTTGACGCAATTTTCATTTTCCTTGGACGTGTGAAAAAAGATTTGCCACTGTAATTATATATATATAAGTATATATACATGTACGTAACGTTTTCACAAGTATACAATAGTTCCTTAGACATTAAGATATTACAAAGTTATATGCCCTGCTTTTATACGTATTTATATATCAAGGAGAAATACAGTCAATATACTCTCTTAATTGGCCAAACAATGCGTTTAAATCCAGATATAGTTTGGTATGTTTGAGCACTGTTTCCTCTTTTTATAGCACATATTCTTACCAGTCTTAACTACAGCCGTTGGCACAATTCTGAGCAAATATTTATGCAGCAGCTTGGGTGTAAAAAAGCTTTTACAAAACATATTGCACATTATTATATATATTAATTCTTTATTTATAATTCGTTGCGTTCTAACTTACGGATGCTGCAATCTTCGTTTCCATTGTGTGTATAGCCGGGTCGACATCTGAATCTGGTCGCTTGGTCACAAACGGTACGGTATTGCCAACGAGAACATCCCCTATAATATATATTCTGTCTCACTTGGAAGTAAATGTACAATAGTTAATTTATTATCATGACGACAGGGTCACATGCAAAAAATACAATCCCTATTGTATGTTGTATGAAATGAACGTTCGTCAGAACACACGTTTTCTCAAATACGATACCCTTTTTCTTTGGCCGTGGGGGATTTGGTAAGCACAATCTCCTACTCACAAGGCATTTCAGTGGTTCTGTATCACATTTTTCGAGGATTTCAACCAGTGGGACGACGAGTAATTAAAACAATTAAAGAAGGCAGTGTTTGCTTTGTAAGTGTTACCGTTATCAGTTCGATGTGGTCATATTTACTGTTATGGCTGCTTTCCAGACTTTATTTGAGGAGTATTTAAAAGATAATTCATTGGTCAGTAGTTTGCTTATCAAACATGTGTAACCAATTAACACACGGACTGCAATGGGAAAACCAAACAAAACACTATTAGTTACGACGATGGAACAGTTAAAGAAGTGTAACGCGTTAAGCGAAAATGACGCCTATGGCGGTAAAGATGTTATCGAGGAAAGACGAGGTTAAATTTGTTTCACGATTTCCTCCAATTATTTTCTCTTTAACTTTAATGTGCATGTTAATAAAGTGCAGCAGTTTTTATTACTAATACTAAAACTACCAAAGGCAGTCGCTTAAGCTCTTACATAGTGTGAAATCAGAAAAGCAAAATCCGTATAATGTAAACACAAAACCTGTCGTAAATGACTTGAGACATGAAGAAACCATGCAAGCAGGTACATATTTCATTTTCTATTGTTGACATTTGAATATTTGTTACTGCAGTGTTTAACAATTTAACGAACTAACGAACTTCTTATTAAAACTCCATTGAGATATTACGCAATTTTGGATTGACGGGAAGAAATGCAAGAAATGTTAAGTTCACAAAACTGTTATGTTGTTGGAAATCCACTTGAATTTCTGAATGAAGGTGTTTGTTTTGCATCTGCGTACATTACTATTTGTTTAATATGTTGTTTGTTTTGTTTAAGTTTCTTCTGTAGAAGCTTGTGTTTTTCTTGGAAATGGAGGCTGGTTGACAGGACTTAAAGGACCAGGCATCTACTGGTATTGACAGAACGAACATAATGATGTTCATAATGATGAAGCTTTGCTTCTTGGAAAGCATATTATATATATACGTACTGTACCACAACATGTCTTCCTCTTTAGTTATCAACTGATCGGATGTTATTTTATTTAACTTAATAGGTAATTAATTTATTAACATGCTAGTAATGGTTGAAATAAAATGTTGTTCATTAGTATATGTGCACATTTTGTACATACAAAAAAGCCCTATAGCTTTTAATATTTGAAAGAAAAGACAAATCATATGTATGTGTATCAGTTAAATTGGGTTCTCATATTTTGAAGTTGCAATATTATTTTTTTAATAAGCATAATATGTTTTATTATTGTTTATTTATGGTATTAACGTATTTTTCCACATGCTTTGCCTGTGGCAACAGTGGCAATTATTTTAAGTATCAACATAATCATCCACGTCGGTTGTCTTTGGCCACATTGGTATGCTATTAAAAACATCGCTATAATTGTCTGCGCCTGATCGTATTTGACGACAGTAGCTATATATTCAAATAATCCCATAAGTCACATTTGTGGCCTATATAAAAAACATTTAACATTTTCCACATCGGTAAGCCAATAGCCACAGTGGCAGGCTTTTACGATAACGAACATAGTTCTACACGTCTTTGCGTCGATTGAAACAGCAGTTGGTGATCTAAATGTTCAACTGTCGCAGCCATAGACGACCAGACATGTGTGAAGTGCACCGGGATCCTCCCATATGGCCATCGCCACCTAATGCTTGATAGTTAGTTTCCGGGAGAAAGTGGAAGAAACAAAACTTCCTGGGTCTTCAGTACCCAAAGTAAAGCACCTTCTATTTTTTAACTTTGGCTTATTGTCTGAGGCAAAATACGAATACATACATTATGGTCGAAGTGGAATCGAAGCTTCGAAACTGCGTTTTTGCACAAGTGTGTTGGGGCTACAAAGGTTCCACTAAGACCCAAACAGATGTAGAAATGTGTTGATATCCTTAAATAGCCAACTATTGTGATAACAAACAATCAACTGTTTAAATAGCTACCAGCTACCTTGAAGACCAGATGTGGTAAAAATAGTGCTATTTAAATGGCAACTTCAAAACATTGAAGCCGATATCCATATCGCAAAAATGTTCATGTGTACACTGTTGTTTGTGTATCGATATTGATTTATGAATTATATAAAAATTGGCGCCGTCATTCCAGATCAAACAACGGTAATGTTTCTTAACGCGATGTACGAACTAATGTTTCCATAGAATTCTCTAGGGCTCGCATATGGCCGTAGTAAATATCTCGTCTAAAATCCGTCTTTTCGCATTCATGATTTAAACACATAACACGAGCACACAGAGCTACAATCACCTCATATAAATTAAAAAAACGGTCAAATAAAAGCACTATCTGGTATTTGGAGACATATCTCATAGATTGAAACTGACCTAGTTTCATTCATGTCTAACGTTTCAATGCGTGTTTCTTAAGTAATTTCCATTTGGAGTATTACCGTTAAGAAGTCAAGTTCAAAATTAAGCAATTTGAATTCAGCATTAAGCGAATTTCAAAGTTAATTCGATATGGGGTTAACGGAAATTTAACGCGATTAAAAATATATATTTAAATAAAATGTTTTTAAACACCTATTTACAATGAAGAAATGGATTTAATACAACAGTTAATAATAAACGATTTCAAAATAAATAAAACATAAGTTATATAATAACAACCTTTTTAAACATTAAACTGTTCATAAACAACACATTAAAAACTTACCACCACCAAAAGGAACACACGCAGTATCTTTGCTCTCTATATATACACACCGTATAACTCTCATAGTTTCTGAAATAGCACAAAGGAAATTCTTAAATGATACTGTTTCTGTACTAAAACAGATTTATGGCTGTCGTGTGTACTGAGTTAAATACATTACATTTTTCGTTGAAACCTGAAAAAAAAGTAAAATAACAGAATGATAATCAAACATCAACAGACTGACACCTTTATCGTTGTTTTCAAAATGCATGTAATCACATAGTCCATATGAAGTTTAATCCGCCCTCAGGTTCGGTCGTTCGTTTCCTTATCGCGTTGGCCTAGGAACCTGCCTTGCTTGTTTTCTTCACATTCTATCCGGATATCAATTTTCTTCATGGGAAGCCAAATTATTGCGTATTTTGAATGTAGACGCTGTGCTTCATATATGAATATTAAAGTAATGACTTGCTGACATTTACAAAACATAGTATAGTAAAGTAATATAGTTACCGCTCGGGTCATGAATAACCTCCATTGCAGTTGATTAAGTTTACTTTAAAGCGAATATATTGGGAATACAAACGTACATTGTATAACAAATTCTGGTTTCAAGAAATTGTTTTGCAATACAAGAGAATGGTCGCCCGTTACATCTTGTATCTAGAACTTCTCTCTTTAAATAAGCTGTCATCTAATAATGCAATGTAACATCTCTAATTTATATCAATATTCAAAATGCAATTTAGAATTAAACCTGCCGTCGAAAGCATTATATTAGATTAGCAGCACTATGTGTTCCCAATTTATGTTATCTGGAATTTTAAAATATGCATTATTGCTTCTACCTGTGATACATTACGACGCTCTGGATTGTGTACTTTATAATATTTTGTTCTGAAATCTTATCAAAAAGATGCATTTTAGAAGATGCGTGTATGTCTTTCATTTCATACTGCCTTTGCAAATTGTTATTCATTTGAAAATGTTTAAACCACGTAAACAAACTGCGATATATTTTTATTTACACATGTACGGCTGGTCTTAGTTTGAGCTTTGGCGCGCCTATCACTACATTCATAAACCAAATGCTTTGTTTTGACCGTTCAAAGGCGATAACCATAGTTTAAACATTACTATGTTTTATATAGCGTTATAGTCATGGTACTGTATTGTTATGACAAGCTGTGACTTTCCAATATTTATTTTTAAAACCCTAGCGGATAGTTAGTTTTTTAGTAACACGAATTTCTTGTGATGTCTTTATTCCTTAATTCGTAAAAATGATTCATGTTATTACACCAATTCTTGTTTTGTTCAATTTAAAGCGAATTAATTGAATTTTTAAAAGTCAGCTCGTACTCAACACGAATGAAGGCCCCCAAATTAATTAAATTCAAAGTTATATTCTAAATACTTACATGTTTATACGACAATATAAAACATACGTACGTACATTTTTCTGATTAAAATAAAGGGTAAAGAAAACTTTACACATATTTTAACGCTTATTAGCACAAAAAAAACGTTGTATACAAAGCACAAGCGATTAATTAAGAATCATATTTTTTCAGATTTATTACCAACAATTTGTTGATGTTTTTTTATAAATACGTTTCTACTTGAGGATCGATAATTACACGTTCCTTCTCTGGACCAACAAATTATTATTGCGCTATTAATTCACGAAAACTGCCAAACATTAAGCCATTTATCATTTATGCTACAAAATACTTCCGTATTCCACAGGGCTCGGCCGTCATATCACATGTTAAAAACTATTAATCAACGAGTAGCAGACCACTGAATAAGGTAATTATATTCAGTAATAGATAACGCAGCCATCACATAGCTCGCTGTTCTATACATATACATTTTCATTTTAAAATTAGGAACTTAAATCATAATTATTTCCGTTTATGCATTTTAGATTACAGGTAAAACGTGCGGATTTTCAAAATTGAATATAAATGTTTCAAAATACATAAATACATTAAACAATATACTAATTGAACTAAATTAATTTATTTGTGTAAATGTTCAATAAAATAACAGCTTTATATTTAAAAATATTTCATTGTATGAAAAGCTATTTGACAAACGGAAATAAAAAAAAATAGTAAAAAAGAATAAATTTTAAAGCTGAGCATAACACACATATTTAAAAGATCGAAAAGGCCATGCATTGTTGTAATATTTATGGATACACAAATAAGATCACTTTCAAAAACGAGAATCACATGGAAATACAAACAAAATCCAAATGGAAAGCCAGTTTTGTGCATACATTTCATAATAAAACAATGCAAGTTTGTGCATGTGAATAACATCAATACTTGATCAAAAATAAGCATCTAGACGCATACTTTTTTTTAACAAAGAAAAACTTAAATTCGGAGAAATTTGGTTTAACTTAAAACATAGACTTTGCGATCCGTTTTACATGATTAACGTATTTAATGATTTATATTTCGAATGTGCAACGGTTATCGAGGATTAACACTGTAAATCATGTCAGGTGACAATTGGTCTGAGAACGATAGCTGACACGGAGTATTATTAGTAACATTATGGAATATACACCATCAGTAAGTTCATACCATACGAGAGCGAAGAATATATATACGTATCTCGTGTGATGTCATTTCTGTAACGAAACATTTTATTTTAACATATTTTATATTTAACATATTTCAAACGCAGTTGCATTTAAATATGACGAGTTCGTGTGTTTAGCACTTTATAACGTATTATTTAAATACAATGTGAATACACGTGTTGGATTATAGGGCTCGAGTGAAACCGGTGAGTTTAGATTGTCGATTTCTACCATAATGTTGAATGTACTCGAATGACGCGATGTTAAAAATTCAGGGTTTATGTTGAACAATTGACGGACTGAGAAAAGTGTCATGGGCGTAACAGAGCGTTATATCTTGTAAGTTGTAATTTCGGTGCATTGTTGTTGTTGTTTTTTTTACTTTTCATTGGAAATTGACGTAGAATTTAAATCGTAATTTCTTTGATAAATAGGTCGTTCCTTTCTTAGTTGATCAAATAATGTATATCCACAAAGAATTGCCTGTTAACACCAACTGTTTTAAAGTGGAAAAGGAGGATCGCGTTGGAATCAAACAAAACTATACGAAAATAAACATATTGATTTTAATCCATGCAACAGTTTTGGTGAGTAGAACAAGCGCCAGTAGAGGTATGACTTTTGTAAGTTATTAGTTTTTCTAACACGGCACGTGCCAAATTTCATATAAACAAAGAAGAAAATCGTCTATGGGTTATTCTGCAATAATTATGGGCGGAGCTTAAACACTAAAAGCACGCGCTATAACTAAACAAAACATGCCGATACATTTTCCAACAGCGTAATAATCATAATAATAATAATTATAGCTGTAACACTCTTGCGTTTATCAAGAGTGTGCAATGTAAACATGTAAGTTTACTCAAGTTGTTGTTGTTCTAATTTAAGCAAACGGGCGAAATAACACGGTTTTTTTTCCATCCAGTTTGGCTGTTATTGAGGGCGGAGATCTGATCGACAGAACAGCCGAAAGTTATTATTATGGGAAAATAGGACACAAGAAAAATAAGACACATTGTATAAATCTTTAGTAAAAACCGTGTTAGAATCGAAATAATTCGTGTACGTTCTAGTTTGTTGTCGAATAACCCACGGCCGGAAGTTAAGATGCGTGGATTCAAATCACTCGTGCTTCGCACTCGTAATTTAATCCCTACGCATCAAAACTTCCGGCCGTGGGTTATTCGACAACAAACTATAACGTACACGAATTATTTCTTAAACAGTGTGTTGTCTATTGATAGAAGAGCTGTCGACAGAAAAAACAAATATCGGCAAGGATAAATGCTGCATCATGCCGGACGTATGGGTACACATTTTGTTACTTAAAAATAATGTTGATATCACTACACGAAGTTAGATTCAGCTAATTTAATCTGTTTTTGGCTATCGTTTTTAACAATTAAACGGCAGTTAGTTTTAATGGTGTAGGATAAATAGAATACCAGGTTAATGTCATGTGTACAAACAAATCTTATCTAGAAGTTTATCGAACAAACGCCATTTTATTTACGTTGATAGGTGCATTGAAATTACTCGGGGTGTATGGAAAATACACCCCTTGCACCTGACCGCTCTTAGCCAATCGGATAAGGTCATTTTAGGTGAGTTATTAACATATGCACGAAGCAATCATAATGAGTAGGAGTCGGTAATTATTGAATGAGAGCGAATTACTCGGAAATAAACAACGTTAAGCACGGTGTTTGTTGCTATGCATATGTTCATTGTTGACGACCACGATATGAGTAAAACAAATCATTTATAAAATGTGGAAAATCAAGTAATAAGATATATATTAAAAAGAAACTATTAATTTAAAACAACAATACACTTTTCGAAAGCGATTCGGACTTTTGAAGGAAAATGGATCTTACCCTTGCCAGGCTTCGGTAGGCACGACAAACAAACACGCCACCAGGAGCGCAACACATGCAATACATCGCACCCTTACCATGACCGTCTGCATGTCAATGCAAAATCAATTTACTATTACAGAAAAATCCTAAAACTTATGGTAAATGTTAGAAAATGTCCGACCCTATGGGTTCAGCAATGTTATAGGTCCTCCTGACTTTTGCGTTGTATTATTCCGTTGGGCGGAAGATTGAGGATTTATATTTCTTAACAAGGAAGTTTTGAAAAGCAAAGCCTGGGCACTCAGTTTTATCACAGGGCTGTGCTTATTTTTGGCGCCCATATCAGTTTAGTCGCATTACTCATCTTTTAGGTTATTTACCTTCATCAGACTGCTGATAACCTTGTTATTGTTACGACCATGTGTGTGTTTTATTTGCGTCGTGGTGTAGGGTATTTACAACTGATTTGCTAACTAATTTGATTGTATGCAGCAGAAACGTCTTATAATAAACAGAACTCTAACGTTTGATTTTAAAACAATGCATGCAATCAGGTGTTTAATGACCATGCACATTAAATATTTAACTTCGATATGCATTTAATGTTTAAATATTAAAACTTTAATGTTTAAAATATACGGTTTATGTATGATCTCTGTGTTTAAATGTGCGTGTGAATTTGTCCATAATGACTGATATCATAATTAAACTTGTACACATACTACAGCCGTGGCAAACACTTAAGTCGTTTGATAGTATACATGCAATTAAGACTACATGATATGACCTAAACATTTGCTTTCGCAATTGATAATTAATTATCTTATCCCTTTTAATCCTGAACGCTAAAAGTATCATATCGCCCAGTTTTCACCAAGTACTTGAAAATGTAATATATAAGAAAACAACTAAGTTGGAAATTTAAAAGTAAAGATGTTTCTTAAACTATGATAAAAGAGAATATATTCTAAATTATTTTTGCTTAATAAACAATTTATTCGTTAGTTTCATTAATTGTAGATTGAGTCTTAAACAAAATCGTTGCTACCAAAAGCTATCAGGAAAGATCGAATTTAGTCGCTATTAGGTAAAGTCGTTTTTCACAATTCTCTTCCTACCAAAACGTAAACGTTTGAATGTTTTACGAGATAGAAGATCATAACTTTTTGACTTATGAAAAAGCAGTCATTTATACCAGCATTAATAAGAAAGCATATTTGTTTAATAAATGTTTGAATATGGAATAGCCCCTTCAAAATCCCTACATAGTTTGTTTCATCTGCACTTTACCAGTTTAACTTTAAAAAGGGAATCATTTAAACTCCCTGTTTTTTATTCAAAGACGATTCACGATACCACTGCAATGGTCTGCAGAGACCAATCGACAATTAATACATTTTATCTACGTAATTTACAACAAGAAAATTCCTGGCTTAACCACTACACGATTTAGTACTTACACAATTTGAAAACTATTTTCCAAAGTTTAACCTTAATTTGACAATTAAAATATCGGTAATAAAAGCGCGAAAGTCATAACAAAATTTAAGAACGATAAAACAAGCAATAATGTTTAGCGCCCAGGTGTACTAATCCATTACATTTGGATTGAAAGGCTAATTACTTCACCTCTTGATCAACCGGATTTTTCTTTTCGAATAATATATATTTTATACTTAGTGCTAGCGATCTAAGAGTTATCACAACATTTAATGTACAATTTAACGTAAACACAAGAACGACTCTAAATTAACAAATCGTTTCGTGTTTTGGATGACGGCTTAAACACGTATCTGATTTTTTCAGTTTGTGTCTTCGTCATAAGCGTTATTGTGATCTCTAATGTAAATTATTCTTTTTATTTTTCGAATCTGCTGGTGCGTGGGACCAGGATCGCATTAGCCGGGACCGCGGCTCCAATATTTGGGGAAGATTAATATTCACCAAAAATGTCTCTGCTCTGCGCCTGGTTCAGAAAAAAGAGAACAATTATGCTTCATAACCAACATATGACTACGTATTCCTTACCAGTTATTTAACCAAAACATCTGTGTCTAATTAATATATAAGTTTGAAAAGTTAAGACATGAACACTTTCCTGCATTCTTTTCTTCAACGGCATTGTCCAATAAGCCTATAAAAAATCCAAGAAATTATAAAAAAAAGGTATTCCATAATTTGGTCTTATTTCCAAATGCTTTTGTTAAACCTTTCTTTATTCCATTTTAAAACTAACCTGACCTTGAAATGATGAAATGATGACAACATACGAAATGTGTATAGTTAATAATCACATTTGTAGATAAAATGGAGGAAAAGAAGTGTATTTCATCGACAATAAAAACGCGCAATTACCACATCCGACACCCCAATATCTGCGTTCCTGATTTCAATTTCAAATTTGAAAATGAATTTTATGAAATTAAAACGTGCACGAACTGGTCAAACAAAATAAAAAATGTTATTTAGGTAAACTATGAGAAACTCCTTTTAACTAGGACTCTGAGTAAATTTTGGTTTTTATAACAGTCACAAAATTCTCCCTGCAACCATGCACACACAATGCACAGAAATGTAAACCCGTTGCACAACACATGTATATTTAATTGAATTATATTGACACAAGAAACTAATCTATAAAATTTGTTGTGCTGTGCTAGCTGTTCAGTTTATTATTTCTTCCCGTTTGGCAACAGTCAAAGATAATATTAGGTTAGCGTTGAATACAGAAAAGCTTAAGCTTCCCTGTGCTGATATGATGATATCAATATGTTATCATAATAAACCATGTATTCTCTAGAAGACATTTGCAACGTTTGCATGTATTGAATCCGAATTCAATCCAGCCGTTATTTTACGGATCGTCTCAAAATGCCAAATCAAACGTGTTGCAATAGTACTCTGCTATCGATTCGAAGCCTTGTGAAAGAACATTCAATTTTACCGTTTAAGTTATTTGATAAAGCGGCCATCCGAAAAACTTTGCAAAACCTAAATTTTACAAACCTAAGTACCTTTTTTCTTTAAGATATGCCTAATTAAGATAAATATGCGATAACATGCTTCTTAGTGGTCATTTATTGATGGTTTATGGATGGTTTTTATATACAATTTCCATTCCCTTTTATTTATTTGTTTTCCACATTCACGGCTCTCCAATGTTTTTTTGTGTGTTTATTTTCCCATGGGATTTTTATTTTACCCCTGGGATTTGTTGTCATTTTTTTTTCAGATTGGGGGAAAATCCAATGAGAATTTTAGACATTTTTCAAAGCGTGTTTTCCTCGCGTATTTAGGTATTTAAACATCATTTAAGGACTCTATAATCGTTTTGTGCATAATAAACCAAATATTGTTATGAACTAAGATTGTCTCATTTTTAAAATGGACAAACATCCCAGGTTTCTTATTTTAAGAGATGAATTCATGTACTTCCAGAAACAGTATATGTTATCAAATGACGGGGCCTTTAATAAATTATGCATTAAGCAGCAAATAACAATAACACTAACTAACTAATTGGGGACTGTAATATGTGTGTATATTGTTCGATATTAACTATCTTCCTTTTTAAACAATATATAGCTTAATCATTATCAAGAACAACAACATCATCTTCTATCCTTTTTGTTATAATAATATCACAATCACATTATACTCGAGCGTTATAATTTGGCATTATTCTAATACAGCAACAACAACAAATCAAATGATATAACAACTTCAACAACCAAGCTGTCGTGCAGCTATTGTGTACTGCTAATTCAGATGGACCTCATTTCCAACTGGACATAAATTGAAGATACATGACAGTTAATTTGAATATAGTTTGCTGCTAGGTACACAATGATTTAAATAAGATAAATACTGCGAACACATTCTAACTATTCGGATTCAAAACTTGTATACGATTCAATCAATCAATCAATCATATTTCAAAGATCCTAGTTTTAGGGAAATTATCTTACACATTTTAAATTAACATTCAAATTGTCGTTCTTTATATTAATGACATTAAGTGTTATCGGTTACTATGGAAACGGTATCAATTTAATTGCCGCATTTAGATAGTAATGGTGTTGGTATGACAAATTAGAAACTACGCGTCATTCCATACATGCACTACATAAACATATTGATACGTTTATAGTTTCTTCTGACACATTGTTTCATTCAACGATCGCAATCATCATATTCGTGATCAAAATACAATAAATATAATTATAATATCAAACAAAGCCTAATTTACCGTCATGCTTATGTTTTTATGTCCCCCAGCCTATACTGGGGGACAATTTTTTTTTGTTATGTCCCCCAGTCTAAATTGGGGGACAAATTGTGTTTGCCCTGTCTGTTTGCTGGTTTGTTTGTTGGTTTGTTTGTTTTCGAAACCTTTAACATTGGCCACAACTTTTGCAATATTGAAGATAGCAACTTCATATTTGGCATGCATGTGTATCTCATTAAGCTGCACATTTTGAGTGGTGAAAGGTCAAGAACATCCTTCAAGGTCAAAGGTCAAATTTATGGGTCAAAATCGCTAAAAAGGGGACATAGTGTTTCACAAATACATCTTGTTCAATATGTGTCTATTTTTTTCTGGTGTGACAAAATATGTTTACACTTACAGTAGTTACATAATAATTTAAATAAACTTTTTTAACAGAATTGTGTTATTGAGGTCTATAAATAAGTTTAACTATTTCTATACCTTCATATATGTTTTTAACACCACAACAAACACACTTGAGCCAATGTTGTTGTGTGTTTTTATTTTTTATCAGCCGCTGCATATGGAAAATTTATATCAAAACAATAAATAGCCTAATAAATTAACAATATCATTTTATTGTCTTAGTCTTGTATTGTATAACAAAATAATGATCACCGATATATGAAAGGGCTTTGTTACAATTCGGGTCCAATTAAGAGGAAATAGTGAAATAGGAAACTAACAACAATTACCATCCTTAAGTGTGGCAAATTAAGTTTAAGCAGAGGCTTAAATCACTTACAACTATATTTTGAACTTACGGATCCGGTTCAGATTGATGTGTGTGTTTCTTGGCTTCTTTAAAGTCAACAAAGTGCAAAAACGGATAGCTTCATATCGGTTTTACAGGATAAATCATGTCACAAAAAGAGTACAATCGCATATAAAAGTGGAACAGAGTGAACAAATTAATAAATACGAAGTTATTATCAATTATTTATATGTTCTTTGTCAATAGAGTTTGGCGGGCATATCATCACACACGGACTCTATTCACACAATCATGAAGATCGTAAGACATCGTGAACATCGTCAACATCGCGAACATTGAGAAACTTTGAGCAATTCGGGGAATAGCACATCTAGTTGTACTTATAGCTCAGTGATCATCAATGTGATCGCTCCACGTTTCACGCGTATCCCCGAGTATTTGTAATTACAACCAAGATCTCCATTTCAACCAATTACAACAAATAGACAAAAACAACTACATAATAAAGGCGAAATGAAACGCAAAAAGAAAGATGCATCTCCAAACGTTGTGAGTGATCAACCTGAAAAATACCACATTATGGCGGAGAGCCCATCGACCCAAGCTGGCATTTAGACAAGTGCTTTAGCAGCAACTTCCTATAACGCTTTACCTGCCATCCCATCGTACATCGGCCAGTTCCCATAGGGGGGGGGGGGNGGGGGGGGGGGGCTGGAACGGTGTTGGGATAGTATTATATAGTTTATTGTGTCCTAAAATGCCCAAAACCAAAATTAAATATAATAATAGTAACAAGGGTTTCAACTTGAAAAATTCTATTTTCTGACAGCCATCAATTAGAGTCCGGTTGCATTGCCAAATAAACATACAACATAACAACTTTGGTATCCAGACGTAGCTAAAACATAGTTCTATCAATTAACAATAACAACGTTAAGCACAAGGCACTAAAACTCTTATTTTCGAGAACTTTAACACTCTAAAATTGTCCTTTTTGCTTACTCGGCCGAGAAGTCGCAACACGGCAAACACCTACATTCACGCCCTTAACATGAATCTAGAACGAATAAGCACACACTGTACAACCTTGCAATAGGAAAAAAAAATATAATTTGATTTCCGCCTCTCAAAAGTGTCAGATTAAATTATTTCTTGCATAAATTGTGATGACTTCAAATTTTGTTATCAATAGAGCCATTACGATCATATTATGATGTTTGTAACACATCGTTTCATTGGCTAGTGTAGTGGACATATTAAACACAACAACGCCACTCTAAGCCTAGCAAAGTCTTTATTACTGGTTCCCTGTCTAAAAATAATAATTGCGGAGAAGCCAGATACCACAAAACTGGTGAAAAATAACTTTCATGAATAAGACAATCAATAATGCGCACGTATCTAATCAGGTTCGTTAAAATATTATTGCTCATTGTCAGTTTTATTTGTGAACGTTTAAAAATATGTTTTTTTCTTGTTAAAGTATGGTTAAAATAATGTTCTTTTCAAATTATTGTCGAACGCTCCAAAACATTTAAGTACCTTTGATGATACTTGGTTATGCGTGGGGACGGAAAAAGCACATGTCAATGTTTACAAAACATACTTAAGTCCGGCATTCACTATCATACCTTATTACTTACAGAGCCCGTACTTCAAATTATTATCCAATGAGAAGAAACGTATTATAAGTTGTTTAGGCGTTCAGTCATGTGACAAGTTATGGTCGCCTCCACAATGTAAAGTCTTTTTCGAAAATTAGTTGCAATGATAGATTGGTTGCATGCCTCGCATATGATTACATAGTAAACTGGCAAAATATCGGGTTATTTATCGATTGCATGCGTGAAAAGGACCACAGATGTTCTTCAAAATAGGATTTTCAATGCATTGTGCTAAATCTTGTTATTGTTTATTGATAGAGTTATGCCTAAGCTAAATTTACATTCCAAAGTTGTTGTCTTGTGTTATGTTATGGCAATGCAACCGGACTCTGATTGATGGCTGTCAGAAAATTGATTTTTTTTAATTGAAACCCGTGTTACTATTTTTATATTATTATTTTTTGTTTTTGGCATTTTCGGTCTGAACACACATTGTAATACTATCACAATGCCGTTCCAGCCCCCTGTGACCCGACCTACAATTCATGACCCCACATCAACAAGCTATTCCACCCAATGTATAAAACCAATACCCCGTAGTAAATATGTACAGTATACCTTCACCGATAACACAAACCACTATGGGCATATGAAATCATGCAAGATATTAAGTTTATAAAATTATATTTGCACAAAAAGATAATCTTAAATTACTCTTTGACAGAATAAATGCGCGAGTCTTGAAAGGGGAAACCAATCTTAAATAATAGACACACGAATCAACGATATCGAAAAAGCCATGCAGTTCACCAACAGCGAAAACGAACAATAACAACACAAAAGTAAGGATAGTTATTCAAGTGTTACATTTCTCTCTGATCAGTGTTCGGACATAACAGCTATCTAAGCAGGCATAATAAACAAAACTAGCGAACTGGAGGCAAAAGCAGAAGACACAGAAAGCAGGAGCATGCTTTTCTTAGGCATCAGTGAAGCCCAACATAAAAACTGTGAACAATTAATAAAGCAAGTCATATAGAAACGTCTCGAAATACTGGACGATATAGTACTTGACCGGGTACACTGGCTAGGTAAATCATATCAAGGCAAATCAAGACCAATCGTTGCCACATTCCACTATTGCACACAACGCGAGCAAGTGCGAACAAGCGTTACTACAAAACGACATCCTTAAGAGCGCAGGCCTCGGCATAGGTATACAACAAACGAAGACCGTTCTTACCAAACGACGTGAAATGAGCGACGTGTTCAACCGCGAAAAAGCAGAAAAACAAGTCAAATGAACAGGCCACTGACTCATGTTGCAGAATAACAGCAGTGACACATTCATAGAAGTGTTCAACTATGAAAGGCTGTGGGAACTAAGACATATCGCTTGCAATGCAAACGGTCTAGAAACAAATAATTAATGATGGAGACTTTACAAACTTTATTAAAGAATACGATATAATATTCCTGTCAGAAACATGGACCCATTCAAGACAAAATATTTATAATATTATAATAATAATATAATAATAAATATGTATAATGACATACATTAATAAATGGGTTACCATCTTTTTGGCAATACAAGTCATGGAAAGAAATTGTCGTTTTAATGGTGGCCTTAGTGTTTATTTCCGTGAGAAATTAAAAAATTACATGACAATTGTAAAACAAAATAGCAACGGTATACTCTGGATAAAAATAAAGACTGAAATATTATCCTATAACCAATTTGTATTCATTGGTTTGTGTTACATACCTCCAGCAAGCTCAAAGTTGTTAAAGATTTTATTAAGAACTCCAGAACGGGATAGAGCATCATGAACCATCGGGCATAACTTGTATTGTTAGTTACTTCAACGCGAGAACTGGAACTCTGCCAGATGGTATAAACTATGATATGTACCAAACTGTGACGGGAGACTATAAAGAAGATACCAAAAATATTGATATTTTACTTTACGTTATAATCGTGATAAGGTTACAGATAATCATGGACACAAATTAATTGCACTGTGTAAATTAATCAGTCACGTTATAGCGAACGGACGATTTAAAAACGATAAAATTTGGTCACTACACTTCAAGATCACCACGCGGTCTCAGAGTCACATACTTTTTGCTTTTCAATTTTAACTGTGTTCAACTTGTACATGATTTAAGTATACTGGATTGGAACAACTTTTCAGATCACGCCGCCATTCATCTGTCATTCAAGTTAAATGATCATTCAACAAAAGATAAAGATTGCAACACAAACATGCACACATAAACTAAATTAATTGTCAACCAAGAATGAGTGCATGTTTTTCGTGAATCAATAATCAATGATTGAAATGAACTATCGGATTGTAATAGCAGAAATGCGACAAATCAGGTAAATCTGCTCACAAACTTCATGCGTTAGCAAGCACAACGGGTTTTAGTAAAATTTTCTCACGCAGTCATAACTCTAATAAAAAAGCAAAACCCCATGGTTCAACAAAGACAGCCATGAAGCATAACAAGAATTTGAAAATGCAGGAAACGCCTTTAACCACATTAAATAAAACGAAAACAGAGTATATTTTTCGAAACGGAAAACTTTGTATAACAAAATAAGAAAATCTGCAAAAAACTAAAAATAAAATAAACAAATGTATCAAACTTGAAAATATCGCAAAATCACAACCCATAAATCTGTCAAAAAAGCTTTAATAAAAAACAACAAATAAACAATTTGAAAGTAAATGAACTATTTGAATATTTCAATTCCCTTGGAGGAGAAACTCAGACTAGAAATGAGCATTTTTCATGATGAAACTGATGCAAGGTATGCAACACACGATCATAATTTAGATTGCGAAATAACGGTAAACGAAATATGAAAGGCAGTTTTAAACAAAATAATAATAAAACATGTGGCCCTAATGCAATATTAGCAGAGTCTGTACAAAGTGCGTTTTATATCATATCATCCTTACCTACAAACATCATATAAAAGTCTATTTCACAACGCTGTATATTATGAATGCTGGTTATTGGGCTACATGATGCCAATTTGTAAAGGGGCTGATCCTAACCTAGCATAAAATTACCGATGAATAACACTCAATTATATACTAGCTAAAATTATGTTCAATCGCCTTTCAATATTGACATACACAAATGCGACGATAATAAAAACGAGTTTGGTTATCAAAAAGGTAAAGGCACAGTTGAGTGCATTTCCTTAATACATGCTTTCATATTTAAAGTAAAGCACAGCGAACAAAAAGTATACAGCGCATTAATAGATAATGAAAAATGTTCAGATACAAGAAATCTTCCATTCTTATAACAAACACTTGCCCAACATAACATAAGCACCAAATGATTAACGCTATTAAAGCAATGTATTCTACTGTCAAATCAGTACAAACTCATAACAAGTTATCGGGCATCATATACTCTCATCCAGGAGTAAAATAGGGCCTTCCTTCTCAATATGCCTTCCTTTATACTTGGACATGCAAATACAAATGAGTCTTTAAATGTTATATTTGTTTTCATCAAAATGTTTTTTTTTTATAATTGTAAAATGAACAAAACTAGACCAACTCTAAGAGCAGCAAAATCGTACAGGTCCTCGCACTGCCATGTACTACATGAAGTTAACTAGTTTACTGATTTGCGTCAAAGTCAAGAATGGGAGCTAT
>VMBQ01004065.1:0-90227 GCA_007657795.1 Dreissena rostriformis
CGCCTAAATTGGATTTTTGCTAAGAAGCGACTTCATTTAAACGAAAACTGTCATAAAAGCGGAAAGTGTCGTCCCTGATTAGCCTGTGCGGACTGCACATCTGGGACGACACTTTACGCACATGCATTATGCCCAGTTTTCTCAGAACAAGACTCCAATGCGCCGCGCTGCTTATGGGAATAAGAAAATATTCGACTTAAACAATAATTGGCGATACTAAATATCATTTCATAACACATCTCTAAACCGAACGGTAAGAGTCTTCCCATTAGATCGTGCGACATAATCAGTTTTCGTGAAAATGACCTTATACACTGAGGTTATCTTACACTTGATTTAAGGAAAGCCGCAGTCTTTCAGCTTTCACCAGACATTGGATGTTACCTGATTATAGTATTTAACCCTGTGCATGCTGGGATATTTGTTGTCTGCTAAAATTTCGTCTGCTGAATTTCTAAAATTAGCATTTTCTTCGATTTTTTTTCAAAGAATACTATCAGAATAGCAAACAGTTTGGATCCTGATGAGACGCCACGTTCTGTGGCGTCTCATCTGGATCCAAACTGTTTGCAAAGGCCTTTAAAATCCTTAACCGTTACAAACAAGTCCATTTAGTGCACAAGGTTATTTGTAATTTCAGGGGGTAGGCGCGTCGCTTGAATTTTTAGAGTGGTACGGCCAAACTAACTATCATGGAATTTAGTATTTAATAAAAGCTGTTTCTGAGAGATCATTGCGTACACAATAAACCAACACGACGATAATAAAGTTATCTTTACTTGCGTTCAGCTATCTAATGTTATGCGATTATATAAACATTTGTAACATTATATTGTATAAATTCATCCCCATACCGTCACAACGCAAGTCCTTCGTGCACTAGATACATATTTAATGTGGCCAACTAACTGAAGATTGAAGTGGACGTCTACCTCGTCCTTGCCCTGGAAATCAGACAGCCATGGCCGCAATGGCCGCACGATCCACGACGGCCTTGAATTTGATGTCCGAAATATCTACAGAAGGTTTAATCAAAGCGGTCATACTGATAAAGAAGTGCAATAGAAATCGTAAACAAGATCATTAAGATGTTCCACTTCTAAGCACGAATTATAAATTAAATGTGACTCTTCTCAAATCTGGACCGGGAGATAAGGCAAATATTCGAGACCGGTTTTGACCATCCTACGTACGGACACGTGTCAAACAAGCCAACATAAAAGCCGAGCCCGACGCTGCTTTGCCTCAGATACATTGATAGTTTCAACGTGTGCTATGAAGATACTCGTCTCCTCCGCGTTTTTCCTCGGCTTTGTTGCATTGGGTTCAGCCCATCTCTGTCTGGTCTTTCCACAACAGCGTGGAAATGTCACGGGACTAGATGCCGCGGGTAGGTGGCATATTATTTTTAATCAATTTAGTTTAAACATATTTGTGTCGCGTTCTGAGAAAACTGGGCATAATGTATGTGCGTAAAATGTCGTCCCAGATTAGCCTGTGCAGTCCGCATAGGCTAATCAGGGACGACACTTTCCGCTTTTATGACATTTTTCGTTTAAATGAAGTCTCTTCTTAGCAAAAATCCAATTTCGGCGGAAAGTGTCGTCCCTGATTAGCCTGTGCGGACTGCACAGGCTAATCTGGGACGACACTTTACGCACATGCAGTATGCCCAGTTTTCTCAGAACACGACTCATTTATTGGTTAAGAGTATAAGACATAACATTCATGTGCATATCAACAATAAAATAACCTTTCATGGATAAGAAGACAAACATCTACGATGCTTATTTGAGTTCTGTTCCATGCTGGAGTTACTAGAGAAGAAAATGCAATATGGATCAGGTAGTACAGGTTCAATTTGACCAGTAACGGATTTTGAAACAAGAACTGTGTTGCAATTTGAGGTAAATTATAACCCATTATTTTATAGACGGACAGAAGGACGGACGGACAGAAACGACCACATTATTGATTAACGTTTAAAAACCTTGTTCAAAGTGTTTTCGACAACCAAAAACGTGGAAACGTTGATTAGTATCTAGTTGTCAATTACAGAATAAAGTTTTCAATGTACACATCTTTGCAGCAAACGTGTCATGTTATCAGACCACGAAGTCAATCTTAAGAAAGCCTTGAATAATAGGACCCCATTGAGCACATAGGCAGTTGCTGTACACTCAACAATATTGGGCACATACATGGCGCGATATGATTCTATAGAAGCCGATTTTCTATTTAACATTTTTTTAGCGACTTATAAACAACGGTCCATTGGAGTTTGGTGCAAAAGGTTGAAACAGGAAGGCGTACGCAGGAGAGGTTTAATAATCAGAACGGAGAACGGTTTAAGTTACAAGTTAACTGCGAAGATCAGAATTATTATATTCTTACTTTCAAAACACATAATGCAATCATAACGCGGCTTGTATTTCACCGTTTTGTATCATAAATGGACGCAGATATAAGAACGGGAAATTGTGTTCATCGTGTATAGAATACTGCGCTTGACACGTTGTACTGTTTTCGGATATTACTATGACTCACTGCTTCCGTGTGCATAATTATTTAATTTGGACCGGACGTGCACATTTCAGCGGCTGCTGACTGCTACCGTGTAACAGGGCCATGTGGCGGTCTGGACAAGGCAGGACACGTTCAAACCGTATTCCAGTTAGTAGCACTCTGGAGCAGCAGACGAGTTATTGCTTAAATCTGCAATTCCGGAGATAGTCGATGTCAACCTCCGCGCAGAGATTTGACTGGAACCAGCATAGCTGGATCAAACACTGCGTGGAGATTGAGTCGATGTATAACGATTGAGTTAGAAGCTTTGTTAAGGTTACACTATACTTAATAATTGTGATTTTTAAATAGTATACTCTGTAAAAAAATATTTGACAGATATTTTTATTTAAAGACACTCGCTATGTTATGCTCGACCTCTGGGCAGGGAAAGCATTGATGTTGACAAAGAAATCGCATGTATGATTAAAGAGACCACAGCTACGACCCGAATTTTCTCGGTAATTTTAATTTTGACCCGCCGACCCGACCCGAAGAATATTATTGGCCCGTTTGAGTCATAATTCTAGTTCCCATGTTAAAAGGCGTCAAATTAAAATCAGTGAACAAAACCCTTAAGATACCAAAACTGGAACTTTTAATTCTTTTTTTGTTTCAGAGAGGGAGATATGGTCACCATCACTTATCAGAAGAACGCAGGCCACTGGGTTGCCGCCACTCCGGTAAGAACTGGGTCCGAAGTCACAAATATTCTTAAGAGAAAGTTTAAGATTATTTCTTGAAGTATTTAATTCCTTTTATCTGTTTTGTTATGGATTATTTTATATGAAGACATGTATTTCAAAAGTGTGATTATTGTTTAGATATATTATATTTTATCGCTATGTGAACAACAATTATTGAATGTCGCATAGGATATTTGATCTGAGAACTTCAGAGAAGTTCAACTGCAAAGGTCCATATTTCCCATGGGAGCTTTTTAAACATCGCTACCATGTCGGCATTGTTTATTTTATAACCTTTATCAGCACCACTACCACTTTTACCATAATTATTTCGATGTTTTACAACCGCCACAACTGTAATCAACTTTATCACAACCGCTATCACCTCAATTTTCACAAACACTATATCTCCCACAGAATCAAACATGTTTTTTTCTTCAATATTCAATTCATAAGTATTAACTACTATACAATATAAGGGTTTTCAAGATTAATGATATAGTATAATGAATCAACCAATGTTATTTGTTAATTTGCTATGATCCTACAAATTTCCTTATCGTTATAATTGAGCCGATCAGGCCAAATTTCGGTCTTCAAGTCTAAAACACAACATTTTAAGCACACTGTATTTTCACGTGGTTCATTTTTTTAACATTTGACAGGGTTACTTCGCCATAAGCCTGATCAAGCTCAACCACGGGACCATGTCGGCGCCACAAGAGTTGAAGAGGAGAGTGGACATGAACGAACCCAACCTGACCCTTTTCTCTGACGCTGTCCAGCTTCCGACCGGGTAAGTGGAACGGGCGAAGTTATATTAAGAAGGTTTCCCTCTTTCAAATAGCATCAGTAGTAACTGTTTTGGTTCGCGAATATTAACTTGCAATAAAATGATTCAAATGCAATATTTTTGTCATTTCTGTGGCCTACGCTTGCAAGATACAATACAATTGGTGTTTAAAGATGAAACCTATTTTATAATTGAAACAATCAGATAAGGAGACCTAATTCGACATAAAATGTCGATAAGAAAGATGTGTAATATAAACAACAACTAATTTTAGTTATGTTTGATTTTGTTTTGTTCGATACATGCGCACACTACCAAGAAAATTATCAGTGTTTTGCCATCTAAGTGATAAACAGTGTTTTGCCATCTAAGTGATAATTATTGTTTTAATCATTTCAGAGTACACGGACATCACGTTATTCAGGTAATTGTTCTCTGTTCAGTTTTCAAAGTTTTTTTTTTCTGTTATTAAGTCGCAGCAATTAAGAACCCTTCTCTACTTTGAAGATGGCGAGTGCATAAAACAGTAATATGAAGAATGAGACAAAGAAATATATACAAATAAAACATAAAATTATTTTCAATGCGTATACACGGTATTTATCTTGCTTTAGTATTGGGTATTACAAATTAGAAAAAAAGAAACAGTGTTTCTATGTTTCACGTAACGGATACGTATTAATGTAAAATTCTACGTTTCCAGGTGTCTTACGTTACGAACAACCCGGCGGCACCTGCTGTCTTCTACCAGTGTGCTGACGTCAACATCAACGCCCATACCGGCGGTGGCCCTGTCGGCTAAAGCTGAAAGACATTCGCCTGCTATCGTGTTGCGTGTTATTGTGCTTGATATTAAATTTATCAAACACTATGCAAGGTTTCTATTTTCTAGATAAAAAAATAAACATCAATTTGTCGTTTTAAGAGAGGTTTAGAAAGTATGCTAGGTTCCCACGATCGCTCATGGTGCCAATGTTGAAATCGTGGTCTTACTCTTAAACTTAGCATGGTGCTCTTGTTACATCTTATCATGTCTGGAGGTCAATTGTGTGTTTTGAGGTGATCTTGTCAGATCTTTTCAGGTTTTGATGTCAATCTAGCGTATCGGAGTTATCTCGTCAATTTGTGCAATATTTGTGATACTACAAACATGTCAACGACTTATACGATCAACTGCAATCAATAGTGTCGCGTTCTGAGAAAACTGGGCATAATGCTTGTGCGTAAATTGTCATCCCAGATTAGCCTGTGCAGTCCGCACAGGTTAATCAGGGACGACAATTTCCGCTTTTATGGAATTTTCGTTTAAATGATGTCTCTTCTTACCTAAATCCAGTTTAGGCGGAAAGTGTCTTCTCAGATTAGTCTGTGCGGACTGCACAGGCTAATCTGGGATGAGACTTTACGCACATGCATTTTGTCCAGTTTTCTCAGAACGCAAATCAATAGATTGTCAACCGGGATAATCGCATAAAACTTCCACATCGTAATAATCGCAGGCGATATTATTGAAGAACACTCTTCTTCACGTTCTTCTAAGATGTGTTGCTAGAATAAATGAAGTTGATAGTCAGCCGCAACGCATTTATATCATTCTGGTCCAGAACGCCATCGTTTAAATCGTAAAAGACATCGTAACCACAATCGTATCGTATCGTAACGGTACGAAGTGATTCTTGATGAATAAGGAGAACGCACCACCTTGGTGTGCTATGTTTGTTATCGCATGGTTGTATTGAAATAAAGAAAATGCTGCCCAGAGCTAGAACAACAAGTAGAGCTCAAGTCTACAATTATATTGTCTCATCGAACGTGCCTCACTTCGCTTTAAATGTCTAATTTATTAGACTAGGTACATCAAGTTTGGTGATACGATAGTGTGATGTATATAACACAGCCATAATGGGTGGATTAGTGCGTAACAGAAAACGCGATAATACGATTTACCGATATAATATAACTAGAAAAAATGTGCAAACTCGTTCATAACATCTTCTATTTACCTTAGGTGAGCTTAGTATGCTACGCCAGAAAAAAAAACATGTATGGTTTGTCTTTTAACTATAGCACTATATATCCTTCATTTGCCACAATTGGAAAATGGATAAAGTTACTTCACTTAAACCATATTAGTTTTAGCGTAAAACGTATATCGCGCGCATATAGAAAGGGTTATCACTTTACGTCCTTACAGTAACTATATTATATCCAGCATCGTTTGAGAAACGTGTTCTATTGATCTAAAGACCATTTTAAGGGCTAAGCTTTAATAACGTGAGGTCGAGCTAGACCGAGCTAGACGCCAACCGGTAATAGATGAAACAATTAAGATAATGTAAAGCAGTCAATTGTATTTTTCTCAACCAGTATGAGAACACGCTCTGTATAATGCAGTAAACATTACAAACACCCACTTGCATGTACAGTTTATACTAGTGTTACGTGTATTATACGCTTTGAAACAATACATATTTTTAAAGTAATCCATAAACACAAGAATAATTGATACTAATCACGATAATAACATGATAAAGTAAGTATTAAGTAATATTTAATTATTAATTTTACTGTACTTATTATTTAAATATTTAATATGATGTATAAATCAACATTTTAAAATTAAATATACGCATTCACATGCCGAATATTCATAATAATTGATCAATATTATTTGATAACCAATTAACCATTAACATAAAATCCCAGAATACCAATGTCAATTTTAACTATGAGTTGTAAAAATAAATAAAAGTAATAAACTGACATCTAACGTGTAAAAATAAAATCACTCCAATAGTCTACCATGATGCAGTATCGTAAGAACGTGGGCAGAAGGGGGTTCTTAACCCATTTATGCCTAGTGGACTCTCCCATCCTTCTAGGTAACCCATTTATGCCTAGTGGACTCTCCCATCCTTCTAGTTAACCCATTTATGCATAGTGGACTCTCCCATCCTTCTAGTTAACCCATTTATGCCTAGTGGACTCTCCCATCCTTCTAAATTGGATCAACTTATTTCCAAAATTAGGGATGTCTAGTATATTTATTTCTATATTTAGAATATTTCTTACAGAAATTCCTTTAATTAAACAGCGCAGACCCTGATGAGACGCCGCATCATCTGGGTCTTCGCTGTTTGCCAAGGCCTTTTTTCTAGACGATAGGCATAAACGGGTTAAATTCTCGTTCAAGGTGTTCTCTAAGTTTTCTTATTTGCTGGTCACATGAATAAACTAGTTTTTATCTGATTCTTTTATGA
The DNA here is from genome assembly GCA_007657795.1 of Dreissena rostriformis. Taxonomy (NCBI): domain Eukaryota; kingdom Metazoa; phylum Mollusca; class Bivalvia; order Myida; family Dreissenidae; genus Dreissena; species Dreissena rostriformis. The sequence goes on from VMBQ01004065.1 coordinate 7,305, forward strand.
AATAACATAATGAATGAATGAAGGCCATGACCAACATGTCGGGGCTATATAATTTCAAGATTTTTTACCAACAATATGGATCGCACTAGACCAAGTAATTGTATTACGTACATCATTCACTTGGTGTGAAAGTCTTGTATATTTTGTGCATGTGTTACAATATCGGAACACGAAAATAATCTAGTAAATTCATAGTTTTCAAAGTACAATTAAAATTGCAATAAAACTAAAATTTAAACATATTGTAATGTAATGAAACATTGGCATGCACAATATAATTCAAATTATAAAACACTTGTGACGGGGTGGCTATTTTAACAATAAGTAGAATGTAACATTCACGATGTGTAATTAGACTGCGCATGCGTATATGCAAAGGCGCTAAGAAACGCGCAGAACGATTCAGATTTCAAAGCAGCAAGACGTTTTAATTAATTCATTTTTTTTATAAATAAGTGCGGCAGCAGCCAGTTTGTAAGTAAATGATTTATCTCTATATTTTCAACTGTGGCTTTTATTTGTTCTGTATAGAAATAGATTCTGGTTGTACTGTATCTTTTATGTTTTATGAATGAACTCGTGTGTCTTGAAAACAAAATGGCAGTTGAATGATTTTTATAAAACTTAATATCCTTATTCACGAATCTTTCATGATGCACCTGTTTAACTTACAGCAGTATTCAGGCAGCACTGATAACAGGGCCAACCCATTAACACCACTGAGAAAGGCAATCAAATCCATAGTTTGGTAAGCGCATAAAATAGAGAATATCAATTGTTAGGTTCAACTGTATATATTATTTATATGATGAATGTAATAATTTCATGCTTATGTCATCGTGTATGGTTTGTATGGTTCATGTCGGAGTTCACTGAACTGTATATAATATTCTAATTTGTCATTAAGTAAATAGTTATATATATTGTTATAAACCGAGTGTGTACCTTTAATATGTTATTACTATTATAACTGAGATTATTAGGTAATCTAGCACTGATCAGGTTTGTTGGGTTTTTCGTATATTTTCAGGTTGTAAACCTTTGCTCGACGTGGAACCAGATTTCATTTGTGAATCGTTTCACATGTGTTATTTCATGAACATAAACTGTAAAGAAACAACAGTCTTTGTTACCCCCTGACCCCAAAAAGTTACAATGGCGCCCAACGTGGGGCTAGGGGCTAGAAATATACTCTTGAATACAAAAAAACACTTTTCCGGTGCTAATTTGAGTCCACACTCTGTTAATCTGGATAAAATGATGTCCAGACGTTCCAAATGTTGTTGATATGTATCAGAATAAAAAATCAGATCATCCAAAAAAATTACACAAATAGTCATGTTTAGTTCACCTAAGCATTCCTGCATTAAACGCTGGTATGTAGCTGGACTGTTCGTGAGACCAAAAGGCATTTTGTTATACTCGTAGAATCCTAGTGCACCTACAGTAAATGCTGTCCTCTCTTTGTGGCTCTCTTCAATCTCCACCTGATAATACCCAGCTTTCATGTCAATTGTGGAAAAGTATTTGGCCCCATGCATGACATCGAAGATTTCTTCCATACGGGGTAACGCAAAGGAGTCTTTGATGGAATTTTGGTTCAGCTGTCTATAGTCGACACACATACGCAATTTGTTGTTCTTCTTTCTGACAAGGACGACATTGCTCCACCAGGGTGACTTTGACTTCCTTATCACTCCTGCTGAAAGTAGCTGCTATATATGTTGTCGGACCTCATCGATCATATGTGGTGGAATTCTCAGGTGTTTCTGTTTGAATGAATATCGTTTACTAGGTCTATTCTATGTTTAATCCGGTTACATTCGCCTATGTCTTCATCTCCCGTGGAAAATATGGCCTCGTGTTTCTGAAGTAATCTATCTATCTCTTCTCGTTGTTGCTGATTCAAGATTTTGTTTCTATCTATGGTGACCGTGTTTAAAACAGTTGAATTAGTTGGGCTATCATGTGTAGGGTAATCATGTTCAACAGACACTTTCTGTAATTCACAAATAACTGTTTAAGGGGGAAATTACAACTGTGTTTGTTGTCACATTAGACACGTTCACCATCATACAATGTCTGTTCTTATATGTATAATTTACCAAGCCGGGTGTCACAACTACAAATTTTGGAAGACTTGATAATTCAGATTCAGTGATAATTGCCGTTGTTGAAGATATTTCTAGTTCCTTGTCTGTGCAACATTGGAGATTTATAGACTCATTTGGGCCTAAAATTATCCTTTTTACATTGGTAGACTTTAAAATTGCTACTCTATTGTCATTGCTATTCAGTTCTTTGTCTCTTAAATTCATGATTCTATAGGCTAAATACCAAAGCATATGTAAATCCGCCTTTTGCAAGTACTGGGGACCAAATTTAGTTCTGCAAGACTGCAGTAAATGACTCAAAATATTAGTTCCAATGATTACAGGTATTTTACTGGAATATGCAGTGTCATTTGCTATAAGAAACACACAAGTCTGTTGTTCAGAATCGGGAAATCCACTTACAATATGCAAATCAGATTCAATAAAACCCAAGTACGGTAACGCTTCACCATTGGCACACTCAATTCAAATTATTTCATTTAAAGATTGTATTTGGACATGTTTCAAATTGTCGACGTAAAAAGATTTTGCAATGATACGAACACAACTTCCTGTGTCTAAAAGAGCCTTTGTTTCAATTTGGTCAAGCTTAATATTCACCTCGTTCGCTTCTCCTACTAATTTAGGGTCATCGTCCTTTGTACCTCTTGTCGACCCTGTTACAGAGGCACTTACTAGTTTGGGCAACTCTTAGCAATGTGACCTTTTCTTTTGCACTTGTAGCATGTTGGCTGAAATGTAGTACTCCCAATGGGTCGCTGTGGTTGGTAAGTTCCTCTACCTCTGTCATTTCCCTGTCCTCTACCATGTGAGAATCCTCTGTTTATGTTTTTATTGTAAGTAGAACCCTGGTACTGATTGTCTCTATAATCATTCTGTCTGGTCTGTTTTTCCATTTCTAGCTGTGATATTCTTTCATTCAGCCTCATTAGTTGATCCCTAAGCTCAGTCATTTCTGTCTTTGGTTTCTCGGCATTAATAGCATTACATCGCTTAGTCTTTGTAACGTTCAGTTCTGTCTCAATCATTCGCAATTCCAATTTAAACTGATCGTTTTCTGCTATAGTATCACATTTATAGCCAGCCATCTGCTTCACTTCTCTTTTCAGTCCTTTGTAGACAACTCTTTTCAGTATGTCCTTGTCGCCACGCGTTAATCCACTTTGTTTCACTACAAGTTCAAACAAGTCCTCAGTACGGGCACAATATGAGGCAATATCCTCAATGGGCTTTTGTTCTACAGAATAAAATTTCTGCATCAGGCTTTCTGCAGTTTCGATGCATCCAAATTCTTGTTCTAGTTTCCGTACAGCTGCGCGTAGTGTCAATCCAACTCCTGCTCTCCTAAGATGATCACTCGCCTTCCCTCATAACGCTCTTCGAATGCCATACAATATTTGGTCTTCACTGAAGATTCTGTCCGCAATAAGGGAGTCTATTTCAAACTTAAAACCTTCCCAGGTTATGTCTCCTTTATCGCCAGACTTCTCCCATTTGATAGCCTGGTTCGGACGTCGCTAGTCTCCAGTTATCGACCAAATAGACTATTCTGGTCCAGGAAAACGTATAATGTTGACTACAGCTCTCTATTTTGTAGGTTACTCGTCCCAGCAGCAGCCAATGTATCTCTGTGGTATATTTCTAGCCCCTAGCCCCACGTTGGGCGCCAATGTAACCCTGCCAGAAAAATTCCCTACCGAAATGGGGATTGAACCCGGGACCTCCCGGTTACAAATCAGGCAGACACTCTACCGCGTCGCTATAAAAGCTAGCTCATATAGCAAGGCAGTATAAGTTCTCCTTATACCGAACCCTGCTACACACACCCCCTCCATTTGCGAAATTCTAACACGATTTTCCTACCGCCACGACATCTTTGGGACGTCTGACACAAACGTTGGGTTTTTTACTTTGGGCGCAAATGTAACCCAACCAGAAAAAAGATCAGGGTACGAATTTCGAGTCAGAGTTGATACGAGAATTATGTCAATTATTGGGGATAAAGAAATCTAGAACTACCCCGTATCATCCAATGGGAAATGGATGTACGGAAAGGATGAATCGGACATTGCTGAATATGTAGGGTACATTAGAACCAGATAAAAAAAACTAATTGGAAACAATACATTGCTCCTTTAGTGTTTGCGTACAATTGCATTAAACATGAAAGCACTAAATACAGTCCCTATGAATTGATGTTTGGTCGCACACCTAAATTGGCTATTGATGCAATGTTTGAGGAACCACCGGAAGAAGAAACATCTAAGTCATCTCAAGAATATGTGGAGGAACTGAAGGAAAGAATGAAGAAGTCGCACGAACTGGCAAAGAAGTTTAACGAAGTTGCAAGAGAGAAACAGAAGACCAACTATGACTTGAAGGCTCGAGCATCAAAAGTAAATATAGGAGATAAAGTAATGTTAAAAATTCTTGCTCACAGTGGGAAGCACAAATTGGAAGATAAATATGAATCTGAACTGTACGAGGTGATAGACCAGCCAAATAAAGATATTTCTGTGTTTAGAATTAAGTCAGGTGATGGAAACGAGAAAGTTATTCATAGGAATCATCTGTTTACTGTGAGTTCTACCAGTGATGAACTCGGAGAGATTACAGAAGAAGAGGGAGATGTGCTAGCACAAGAAACAAAGAAGGATATCGACAATGAGGTTGTGAAGCAACCAGAATTAGAAGCGAATATAGAGACAGACCCAGAAAGTGAGTATACAATACCAGTATACTCGAGTGGGGACGCCCACAATGAAAGAAACGAAGAGAACGTTGAGGTTGGATCTATACCAAATCAACAAGATGAAGTTCCAAGCGCAGCTGGAGCCGAGGGTTCAAGACTAGATAATCTACAAGATAATCAATATAGTCCTCTGGAACAAATTGCAGACGATGAGTCATCAGTGACACCTGAAACACAGGAACATATTGTTACCAGGCAACAGGGACCAGACGTAAACATACAAGATACTCCGGTTCCATTGCCAAGAATATCAACAAGAATAAGAAACCCGCCAGTTAGATTCAAAGACTATCATATGTGCCAAGTTACAGAAGTGAAACAACATCCGGTTGATGTTAAATTACAAGTTTTATAATCGTTTAAGTCTTCGGGTTTATTACAGTCAATTGAATCCAATAATTTAAAGAAAATACTAATTGCTTTAATGGAGTAAAATTACAATTGTGTAAACTGTACATTTGTGTGTTGTAAATATAATTTTTACTGCATGTATACAGTCTATTTTGTCTGTGGTACTCTAATGGGGTTCTTATTGATTAATCCACTTTTATTGATGCAAATTGTATTATTGGTATCAGAACTTTATAAATGTTTAAAAAAAAATGATCATACATTTTTGAGAGATTCATAAATTGTTTATATCTATTAAGATGTAAAATATCTCATTAGTAGTTCATATATTGTTATTCAAGTAAATATTTTTTACTTGTCTTAATTGACATAAGACCAAAGACTGGACTTAGTAGGAGTTATGTCTTAATAGTAGTTCATATATTGTTATTCAAGTTAATATTTTTTGCTTGTCTTAAGTGACGTAAGACCAAAGACTGGACTTAGTAGGAGTAATGACGGGACGTCATTTTCCAGACGGGGGGAGTATGTGACGGGGTGGCAATTTTAACAATATGTAGAATGTAACCTTCACGAAGAATGTTACGTGTCAGTAGATGTGTAATTAGACTGCGCATGCGTATATGCAAAGGCGCTAAGAAACGCGCAGAACGATTCAGATTTCAAAGCAGCAAGGCGTATTAATTAATTATTTTTTTATAAATAAGTGCGGCAGCAGCCAGTTTGTAAGTAAATGATTTATCTCTATATTTTCAACTGTGGCTTTTATTTGTTTCTGTATAGAAATAGATTCTGGTTGTACTGTATCTTTTATGTTTTATAAATGACCTCGTGTGTCTTGAAAACAAAATGGCAGTTGAATGACTTTATTAAACTTAATATCCTAATTCACGAATCTTTCATGATGCACCTGTTTAACTTACAGAAGTATTCAGGCAGTACTGGTAACAGGGCCAACCCATAAACACCACTGAGAAAGGCAATCAAATCCATAGTTTGGTAAGTGCATAAAATAGAGAATATCAATTGTTAGGTTCAACTGTATATATTATTTATATGATGAATGTAATAATGTCATGCTTATGTCATCGTGTATGGTTTGTATGGTTTTGTTCACTTGTTGTGGACAAGCTATTCTAATAGTTAATTAAGTTGTATATTTTTAACAAGACAGAAAGTTTACACCTTTATCTTGTCCGTGTTCATATTTAAAGGCCCAACTTATGAACCCTATTTGTTCTTATGCTGTTAGATACATTTAAGGAATCGTATATGTCAGGTTCATGTCGGAGTTCACTGAACTGTATATAATATTCTAATTTGCCATTATGTAAATAGTTATATATTTTGTTAAAAACCGAGTGTGTACCTTTAATATGTTATTACTATTATAACTGAGATTATTAGGTAATCTAACACTGATCAGGTTTGTTGGATTTTTCGTAAATTTTCAGGTTGTGAAACTTAGCTCGACGTGGAACCAGATTTCATTTGTGAATCGTTTCACATGTGTTATTTCATAAACATAAACTGTAAAGAAACAACAGTCTTTGTTACCCCCTGACCCCCAAAAGTTACACAATATAACAATGCGACATAATATAGTCCATGTTGAATGTTCAAGGATACTTTCTTCTAGAAGATGATGCAAGGATATAAATAAAAAAATCACATTAAAGTAGATAATAAAGCATTGGAAGTAGAAACAATATGTTATGCTTCCTATTCGCTTTATTTTTATTTTCCGCCGCACACCTGTCGTATCTTTCAGTTTGCCATCCGAAAGGTGGGTCAAAATGAACACCAGATGTGTTTGAACATTTCGACGGAACTAAATCCCAGTCCGCTTTTCCAAATTGATTTCCGGATTTGATCAATGTTCCGGGCCAATCTGCAACAAACATAACGTAGCTATCTGATTCAGATTTAGAGTATTGATTATACGACTTTATTCGTTCAAAAAGCTAATGAAAGACAAAATTTAATAAAAATGTACTTACTAGCGCTCTTGATAACGTCCGGTTGGTCATCAATATTGGTTATTCTCAAATATGGAATGTTGGTGCACGTGGAATTTGTTGGTGTGAATGCATAATACTTTTTGTGTTCACATTTGATTTCAATACACGTAAATTAAGTCCCTGGGAATGTAAAACTGAGAAGGATACCAAAGTCTTCTTTAAGCTCTACACCGAAAAACGACATGTGTGGATACTTGCCTTCGAGATAATCTATCATGGAATCGAATGGCCTGTTTGATTGTATGTCCTCTTTGTAATAATGAAGAAAATTGTTTATGCATTCGCTTAACATGTGCTGTACTGCACCATCGAACTTGTTCAGTTCACCAATCCAGTAATTCTGTTCTGTAGTAAGAGCAATACCAAACTATTGCTTTTTGAACGCTGCTTCTACCATTATTCCACTACAAATTAGACCGCGAATGTAGTCCACAAACCATTTAAGGTATTTCATGTCACATTTCTTTACATCTCGAATGGCGTCGAGTAGATTGTCCGTGTAAGTAACTGTTGGCTTTGTTAAAAAGGGAACGACATCATGAAGTTCATGAAGATAATTAATTACTGCCGAAAACAAAATGTTTTGGTAACTATCCCTGTTTAACCAGCCTGCATGTGCGATATTATTTAAGTCGCGAAGGCGATTCGTAGTAGAACGCTCAAATTGTTCAATCTTTTTTAATCTTTCGATTAAATGTTGTTCTTGGAATAGTTCCGTTATTTTTAACTGTAGTGTATCGATATTGTTCAGAACTTTGTCAATTTTGTTAGATACATCATCAATAAGTTGCTCAAGATGTGAGTTCGAATTTGAAAGTATGCTATTTATGTCAGCTGCTAGTCCAAACAAATCAAAAACAAATCATCCTATTGCCTGAATGAAGGCTTGTGCCTCAACTTTCTGAAGCGATGACAAAACTAAAACAAAAATGAAGCCACACTTTCCAATACATGCCATTTTGTAAGTCCGTTAGATTCGGTTATGCACTCCAAATTCAATGAACTAACACAAAATATATATCAAATACGTTGAAACATGCATATGTTGAAAACGTGCTTTCTATCTATTGATGCCTAGGTTCGGCTATCATCAAATATACAACAAGTGTCTTATCTAAGAGGGCTCAACTTCAGTCCACATAATAACGTTTATTGGAAATTTGAGTAAACAAAAATTCCCGTTTAACAACCAGTTTTTTTAAATAAAGGAATACATTTAAGGTTCGCGTTGGGAGAAAACAACAGGCTTAATTCATGTGCGTAAAGTGTCGTCCCACATTAGCCTGTGCAGTTCGCAAAGAACATTTTCATCTAAGCAGAAAGTGTCGTCCCTTAAAACCTATATATATATAGTTTGAACGCGTTGGCTATATCAATATATATTTAAAATCCCAGACACGTGTTTTTACTTTTATTATATAATATTCACAATCTGGATTATTACATTTTACTTTTATAACTATATATATATATATGCACCTTCTTTTGCAGATAATATTCTAAGTCTCTTATAATCATATAGAGACGATATCTCTAAACTCTAAAACTATACATAACTTAACTTTTATTCGTTACAAATCATGTTTTATTAATTAATATGTTAATCGACAGAACCTTTAAGTATGATTCACCTTTAATGTAATCAACCTTCAAATGATAATTATGTTACCTGCTGTATTGTACTGTTATATTATATTTATTATTTAATGTATTGCATGATGTGGTACTGTAAAGCTCTCCCGAGTTATTGTCCAATTATTTTGAAAAGCATTTAAAATGTTGCATCATCGTAGAAAAATTGTAATTCGACCCATTCAATTGAGGAATATTTTAGACATTATAGTTTATTAAGTTTCGCGTTAACATGATGTCATAAGTCAACTGATAAACCAACCAACAGCCACATGTACTAAAGGAGAAAGTAAAGTAGGCGAAATACCTGAAACTGTGACCGTATACATTGGTATGGTAACCGAGTTTTCGATATACATGTACTGCTAGACAGGTGAACAGTTACTTTTTAGCTCACGATCAATGGATATCCGTTTCTCAAGACCCCTGTAGTGCAACCTTGGCGTTTTGACAGGGCAGTGTATTGAATTCGAATAAAGCGTCACTGAGTGTTTTAATTCTCATTTGATCTTTTGTAAATAAAAAAAGCAATTTCCGGAGTAGAGTGCGTCAGAAATAATCTTTACTAATGCCAGATAAAGCGTGGTTCAGTATTTTCATTCTCATTTCATCTTGTGCAAAAAAACAACAAAAAACAAGCAATATCCGGCGTAGTGAGCTTCAGAAATAATCTTTACACATGCCAGATACTATATTTCGTAAGGGTATAATAAACCGCTTAACCGCTAACGCAAGATATTCAAGATTGGATAACAACGTCGCTGCTTGGGCCCACAAGGTATGGGTACTCGATATGGAACATAAAAAATGACTTCCTATACTTTGATTTTTCAGGGGGAAACCCGTATGTCCAATCTGTAAGGATTTGACGCTATACAATGTATGCTTTACCTAAAACCGGGTAAATCTGGCAGTAGGTAGGTTCGGATGATCGTGGCTAAGAGTTTATGCCCTAGACGTTTATTGCATAGTAAGAAGTTAATGGCGAGCTGGCACTTTTTTTTCTGGGTTTTAGATATTGAAAATCACGCCAGTCAGACACCGTCTGATCGGCGGACTATGTTTCTTACAATAAGGCAGTGACCGAACGATTTTCATTCTTTCTAAACATCGTTCGTTTTCGACGGCGACCATATAGAAATATTCCTGGCACAATTGGGCACACGGAAAGTAACCCACCACTATACAGTTATGAATATCGCATTGAGACTCTAAGATTTCTTAACTCTTTAAGATTCCTTAATGCTTAATGCCTTCTAGCCACTTATTTATAGAAAACGGATTCCCTAACATTCTGCTAATTGTGAGAAAGTCAAAAGTTTATGCATTTACTATACCCGGATACACAGTTTGCATGCCGTTGAATTACATACGACACACTCCAAAATACATAAATGCTGCAAACAATATTGAAATAATGAATCTCTAGATTTATTGTAAGTTTGCTGCGACGGTCAACTAGCATGATGCCATACAGGAATTTAATGAACAATTGTTGTAACAATAAGTCTAACAATTATACGAAAAAGAATAGTTTTCAGACAATTATTTTAACATACAAGTAAAGAGATGTACATTACAATTATTGTAAGCCGCAGCTGCCTTCCTGAGGAGCTAAAGGCAAGACGTGCAAATACATATATACATATTTGTTAAAAAGATGACAAATGTAGTTTAGTAAAACATGATAAAACACATAACGTAGAATGGGGGTTAAAGGTTAATACTACACTTAACTGTGCCAAATATATACATAAGAAACAAATATTGCGGCAAAATTAATTTTCAGCGATATGAGTAAACATTTCTACAGATGCGTGTGAGAAAATGCCGAAAATGCCTATCAAAGCAGGCCATCAAAAACATCGGGCAAATCCATACGTAAAATCAACACCATACTTTTGGATAATAACTTTTTCAATGTGTTATTTTACCCCCTTGCGCATCTCTAAAAAGAAGGTTTTAGCAAGAGTTCTCAAACATATTTGGAGTATTAATCCTTCTATTTACCTATTGACCTCTTCTTAAGTCTGTAATATGTTGATTTTTAAGGAATAATCTATGGTGGCATATAAACAATAATTCCTGCTCTGTCACAAATGGCCGCTACTAAGTTCAATGTTTACGCCATGCGAAGGGATTTAAACCTATATGATTAACGCGCCTTATTATTAAGCACTTGACCCAATAATACTCATAACTTCATTTGTGTATTACAAGATTATTTCTAGTGTAAATTAATGTTATTCATACTTTTACATTGTCAAATCGGAATGATTCTCACGTAACTATTTGGAAAACTTTCTGCGCAAGAATTACTGAAGTTTCTATAATGCAATATTTCGTATAATGGTTTCGAATCGTTGTGTTATATATGCATGTTTTAAATCACATATTGTTTACATGTGTAGACTTTTATTTCTTTCAGGAGATAAGAAGTAATATTTACATGATTGTTTTTTTTTTGTTATGTTGTAGCTACGGTACTTTCATAAATACTACAGGATGATGCACGATTCTGATTGGCTGCAGCCAAATACGCGGCATCCATCGGGTATATTATGAGGTTCTCCTCAAAGTTTTGGCAACTGTGGCTCACATAAATATCACTGGTCATGTCTTAAAAACACTCAAAAGAAAGACCTAAAATACTATCATACTAACGTCAAAGCAGCGATTTAAACTCATTTACAACTGTATAATCATATAGGTTTACATTTATGTAGAAAACATGCATAATGAATGAATTTCTTTAAATGTCTCCGTTTAAGAACTATTTTAAAGTTATCTTGAAACTGAGCCACTGTTTTCCCGGCGCTCATGATTGTCGTCTCTTGATTGAATAAAACTGAGAACTTATATTGCTCTGTCAACGATAATTATATCCAACTGAGAATGTTAAAACCCTAAATCTTGGTATTTAGTAAAGTTTCCTGCAAATACAAACTTAAAAATATTCAGAGAACTCAATTTATTTACTGTTATATAATATTAATAATATGATAATCAGGTAAAGCGCGTGTTATCATTCTGATCTACTAGAGTTTGTTGCCACACTCATACCTCCGATCGACAGTGCCTGACGAAAATCCAGTCATATGACTCTTTTAGAGTATTCTTGTTAGGTTCGTAACATGATGTTGCAAATTAATATCAATATCTTAATTTCTAATAATTTCCGTCCGAACGGACTTGTCACTTGTCAAACTCTTAAAATAATGTTTACGTTAATATTTTCTAGCTTTGCATATTGAACAACATGCATTATGAAGGATTGATTAAAGCTACGTGACACAGTCAAATTTAAATAGCTATAATTTCGAACACACTATTTTCTAACGTTCTAGTAAAACGTGTTAATTCTGTACTGGATGTCTTTTTATCTGCTTTGAACTAGATTAAGATTGTATTGGTTTTCAAAATTAAATTGTGCTGATCATATACATTTATTACTGTCGTCAACATACTATTCGATTTCTACAGGTGGTTAAATGGTTAGATTTATGCTAAGTTCATTTATCAATGGCATGTTAGATATTTTGTATAACACTGAATTAGTTCTTGTTTTAACTGATGTTGCAAGAGGCTTTATCTTCGAACGACGAAACCGTATTTTCGCCAAATGTTAATATTGATTAAAGATATTAAAAGCCCAGCAACTAATCAACTTGATTTACCTTTGTTTCGTGCACGGTATAACTCGAACTAAGTACCTTATGTCTATGGACGTGCTGACATGATTGCAGTTTGCATTATTGTTAGCACTGGCAATTCTACACTATTGTACGGTGGCATAGTGGTGAAATACATTTCTCTTTTTTTGAAATGCACTAATTTTTTTCTATCTCTTTTCTATGACATGCTACCTCGAGGGGAAGACTTACTAACTCGTGGGGACGAGATAGCTATGTCGTGGGAACGAGTTAGTCAGACAATCAAAATTTGTGTTACATGTGCACTTAATATGTACGCATATATATTTATATAGCTGGCATGGCATGATTTAACACCGGATGTGTATACATTTATTTTATAAGTGTAACAAGTGGTCTTCGAATATATAGTCTTTATATATTGTACCTAAGATTTTCCCTAACAATGTCATCAAAGGCTACTGTAAATACTGTAAAACAGCAATATCAGTTCTTATTTTGATTTTGCATATGTGTTATTAAACCGTTGAGCGCAAATATCCGGAATCCGGATAGTGCCATCTTTAATCTCGCCCTTCTTTCTTCAAGGGCGACAAACGAAACACGAAGCGATACAAGATATTTTGCGCGACACACGAAGCGACATACGATATTTTGCGCGATACACGAAGCGACGCTCGAGAATGTACCACGAAATATCACCCTTGTGTAGGTAGCCCAAAAGGCGATATATCGTGGTAAATATCGCGTGTCGCTACGTGTATCGCGCAAATGTGTCTCGCGTTCAAAGGGCGACACACGAAACACGAAGCGACACACGATATTTTGCGCGACACACGAAGCGATACACGATATTTTATTATTCAACTATCGCCCATATTATCCGAATCTCGTGTATCGCGGTCTAATTTCAGACCGCGACACACGACACAAGAAGCGATACTCGATATTTTGCGCGATACACGAAGCGACACGCGATATTTGTACTGTTTAAATATCGCTGTAGTAATATCGGCTGTCGACTCTCACGTTTTCAAAAAAATCAGGGGAGACAAAAAGGGGATATTTTTATATATTTTTAGCCATATTGATAATAAATGGTTAAAAATTACTGTAACACCGTTAAAAAAACGCGAGAGTCGACAGGCGATATTATTACAGCGATATTTGAACAGTACAAATATCGCGTGTCGCTTCGTGTACCGCGCAAAATATCGAGTATTGCTTCTTGTGTCGTGTGTCGCGGTCTGAAATAAGACCGCGATACACGAATCGCTTCGTGTGTCGCTTCGTGTTTCGTGTGTCGTCCTTTGAACGCGAGACACACACGATATTTTGCACGATACTCAAAGCGACACACGATATTTTGCGCGATACACGAAGCTACACACGATATTTTGCGCGATACACGAAGCGACACGCGATATTTACCACGATATATCGTCTTTTGGGCTACCTACACACGAGCGATATTTCGTGGTACATTATCGAGCGTCGCTTCGTGTATCGCGCAAAATATCGTGAGTCGCTTCGTGTGTCGCGCAATATATCGTGTATCGCTTCGTGAGTCGTGTGTCGCCCTTGATGAAAGAAGGGCGAGCTTGTAGATGGCACTATCCGGATTCCGTACAAATATGTTATCATTGGTTGCCATTTTTCGTCTAAAATCCAGATTTTTTCTAGCAATGGATGGTAATTTTCAGCCCAATTTAATCCCTACTGTTGTAAAATGTGTAAACAAGCTATCTACTACGCTACATACAGTTTTAAGTCCATCAAATTGTTGGTCGTTTATATCTACTTTCTTATGTTTGGGAATTACAAAATACCTCACTAACATAAGCAATACTTCCGAATATAATTTTTCTAATATGCATCATTTTTAATTGATTTGGGCTAAATTTAATGTTCAAATGATATAAGCAGTAATTCCGAGCACACTTTTTTTCTATCGTTTTATTAATATTTGATTTTTACTTCTTTTAGATTTTGAATGTTATCATTCCAAATTAAAGTTTGCGCATCGTACATTTATCACTGTCGTCAACGAATTTTTTCGATTTTCTCTGTGGTTAATTTGGTAAGATTTTTGCTATATTCGTTTATCAATGGCATGTGACACATTTTGTATAACAAAGCATTATTAATTGTTCGAACTAAAGGTACGGTGGATTTATCGTTTAACACGGTAAGCCAATTTTCCCCGATATAGGGACATTTATTAAAAAATAAATACTTATTGAAATCTTCCTAGACAACTTAGCCATTTGAACTACCTCTATCGCTGCTCATGTATTACTTGAACCTCGGTACATTATGGGTATGCATGTGTTGAATGGATTGCAGTTTGTGTCATTGTTATCACAGGCAACATTGCATTATGATGTGGAACATAAGAAGCCGTTTCGGTCCGCTGATTTTGTTCTTAGTTGTTTGTTTGCATAATTCCAATGAGGCACCGGAGTTTTTGGGTGGAATGATGACATTTACTCTAGAAGATCGTCCTGACCGCAATGTGTCCGTAAGTAGGGATTGGGGATATTGTTTCAGACAAAATTCTCGATGCATTACATCTAAAAATAAACGAATACACTTTTCATGGTTAAAATATGTCTTTAGGCAATCATGAGAGTAGCTATACTGTTACAAAAACGGAATGTACTGTGATTTTCGTACAGCTGCTAATAATGGAACTATGGTTCGGTAACCCGATTTACATAGCATTGTTTTTATATCACACTATTTTCTTAACGAGATGTTACATTTTACAGGCACACATGGAGGTTCTGGCAGGTTGGCGACTTGGCACAGGCCCGTGTGGACCCTACTGTTCAGCTCGAGATGTGCATTCACAGACACACCGGCAACTGGCGGCGTCTTCAGCAACCAACAGTTCTGCTTTTGGGGCGTTTACAGTTCACTATAAGGAAATAAGCACCGACGATCGACAGACGTTTTATGAAAGTGTGGTCTCAGTAAATGAGCAACTTGGTTGGGAACAGGATCTGATGAGGTTCACTATCACATTAAATGCATCGTCTGCTAGTGAGAAAGTTACGTGAGTTATTACCTTTAATTTCATTTATAACAAAAATGTGTTTTATAAAAATATTACATAATTCAATTTTATTTGAATTTGAAAACTTTAGAAACGTGATGTTGAAATATATTTCAATGTAAACGATGTGTCCATACACGAAAGCCTACGCTGATGTGAGAATCTGATACATATAGAATTATATATTGTTATCACAAGATTTCTAAACGAAATAATAACAAAACATAAAATCAATTTTAAAATCACCATAGCATGTTGATAAATCAAACAAGTTGTTAACTGAAGTCAAGTCATTTCATTTTGACGGGGTCGTTTCGCAAAAATAAACCAAACCACTGATGGTAAATTAAAACAAAGTGAAACATCAGCTGAACCAAGAGAGAGCAATCTTATTATAGCACAAGGTCTTTCATTTATGGCAAGTAACCTATTGCCAACGAGTGTGACACATCATTTAATTACACGGCACAACGCATCACACAAAATAAAAACGCACGATAAATTAAACGTTTATCATCGCAATTCAACGGTCAATACAAAGGTTTGGGGGTTAAAATTGGTTTTCAGAAGCTCCAAGAGTTACTCTTTGTCCAGAGTTATTCTAAAAACCTAACATAAATATAAAAGGGAAAATGAAATAAGTTTCATTTGATTACATTTTTAAATAATATAGCAAAATAAGAGAACAAATCAATTTAATTCAACTATTTAATAACTCAATGTTTACATGCAAAACAAACCAATTGAAATTTTCTGGTTCACGATACATTCAAACAAAATCACGTATTAACTACAGCACGTCATTTATTTAAAAGCTTGAAAGATATCACAACATTTATTTAAAAGCTTGAAAGATATCACAACATTTATATGGATTATATAATTACTTTTTTGTTCCGGTGTGTTGTATCCAACGAGTTGATTGTGTGATGTTGTTTTCCACGAGCCGGCAGGGGAAAATCAACGAGTGTGATGAAACCCACAGAAACACCCCAGTATTGTTATATTCCATTTATTATTTTCGAACAAAATGCATTGTGCGAGTGAAAAATAGAACGGATTTTCCCAATGTCGTTCAGAACGTTACGTATATTTACGATACATACCAAATACAAGTTGTCCACTCAGCAGTTGAATACGGGAATGGATTTCACACTATGCATACGGAATTCTTATCCAGTAGCTTGTAATTAATGGTGGAAACACCCCACTATTTTTCAAATTCTTAAGCGCTCGTCTTTTTTTTTACAGTTCGCGTTCTTTATACACGCCTGAACATTTATATAGATGTGTTGTTTCAATTTACGCGCTATGTATCGTAGGTATAAATGCAATTTAGAGACGTAAATCTTACTTCTGAAGGTAAAACTACAATTGTTAACTCAAATCAAAACAAGATAGCAATCCTAAAACGCGACAATATAATAACAAGCCTCCGGTGTAGATGTAACTCTTTCGACTTAACCACAAGAGGCCCCGAGGCAACTTTCTTTTTCGTTTTTTTCTTCTTACGATTATTTTAGGCTATTCCAAGTATTCCATTGTTGTTAATAAATACATTAAATGGCATTTAAAAAAACACAAACTACTTGGTACATACACAGGTATGTACCACGTACACATATTTTACACTATGAGTTAATTATAAACTATCCATCATTTTCACATATTTAATAATAAAGTTAACATAGCCTTTACTGACCATCAGATAATGTCTTCAACATCCGGAATTCAGATTGTTCAATGTGAAGTATTTTATGCTGACACCATAATAATTGTAGAATTTTATGTTTAAAAAGTTATGTATCTAGTTAACTTTGTTTTGCCAACATACATACTTACATGTCTTGAAGATTTTATGTGGGAATCTATCCTATTTATATATTTAAAAAAAAAAATCCTTTTTCAAACGTAAAAAAGGTTAATTTCTTTATAGCGCGTGTATAATAAAATGTATGCATGTTTCTAATTTGTTCGATAAAGTTTATTTCTTTGATTACTTTCACAAAAAAATGCCTTTCAAATGCAAGACCAGGAACATGTACATCTAATTTTGAACATCATTGGCCATACAGTATATATAACTACTACATTGATTCATTTATTAGAAAATGATCATTATTTCAATATTAAATGTCTAATTCATTTACCCCTCAGAAATGTATATTTATACGGAGTTTCTAAAATATGTATGCATTATGTGGCTGGTCAAGATGTCTGTATCATTTGATTTGCCTCTGATTTAGTAACGAAGAGGTATCGTAAACGAAAAGATAAAATCTCCTGCAATTTTGAGTCTAGATTTGAATGCCCTTCAACGAAATACTATAGTTTGCTAGGTTCTAAACATCGCGTACCATGGTTTGAATACACTAACTAGATGATCGTAAAGTAAATTAGGAAGAAACCTCATTGATGCGTTTGAATACCAAATTACATCGTTCGTTTGTGTACGTACATAATGATCAAGCTTTATCAAATTAAGGCAATTTCACTTGAACAATAATCGTACTAATTTACCTGATTCTTATTCTGAACTGTATTTAAAGGGGCATATGGACGGGTTTCCCCTAAATATATACATATATTAAAACAATGCATATTCCACTTTCAAGCAGATATTTATCTGGTAACAATGTGATACTGATGAACAAATAGTTTCTCGATAAACGCCTTCTGTTATGTTATTAGTAGTGCGCATTCGTACAGCAATGCCTCGGATATATTTCATTAGAAACAATTGTTAAACTATTACTGATTTTATTAAATTTATTATTTAATGATCGTTTATAAAAAAAGAGGCGGATGTGTCAAGCAATCTAATAATTAACATTGTTTTAAAATATAATCTTATTTTTGAATACTATTTAGTATACAATATCGAAATAACCGTCCGCATGCCCATTTAAAACATACTATTTAGTCACTTCAGAAGACATGCATGGTGCGTCACTCATATATAATTCGGTCATGTAATCCAAACGTTTGCAACCGATGACTAGGGCTCCAATGGGTATGTTTTCTTGTTCATTATGCATTTGCCATACGTGTCAACGAAGACGTTGAAGATTATACGGTTCAATTTTGATTGGGATAATTTTTAAGTAAAGACCATGTAGCAAACGCAAATACTGAGCATGTAAATCGTAAACATTTGAATGACATTATTTTGCAAAGGTTGTACAACATGGAAAACACATACTGTTTGGAATTTAGAGTGCCGTTTTATAAGGTAGTATCCCGCGTATTATGTACCATCCGTTACTTTATTAACTTTCCGTTTCCTCATTTGAATTACAAATAAACTGAAAACAACGGAAACTAAAGAGATGCAGGTTGTGATTAAATATGGTACTGACTCACAACTTGAAACAACCAAAAGCATACACGTGATATAAAACGATAACGTTTCCGTTATGTGCCGCCTAGATATAATACTTTACTACTGACAATTCGAGAACTGCTGCTATCTTCACAGTTGTAGTTTGCAAGACAACTGATGCGTAGTTCGGTGGAAAAAAGACGCATACAACTCGAAGAACTTTTCATTGAAATGTATTCTGCTATTTAACACGACGTTTTCCAAGCACAGCATATTCTACTGGGAAGGACACAAACGGTTACTTTTAAGTTCATAAATAGTCAAATAATCAAACACACGAGCGCTTTCAAATCCATAAGATATTTTAGTCTTACAAATATTGATGTAATATCCGTAGGGGAGATGGATCCCCTAAATTTAAGAAACAAGTTCAATCTCTCCCGCTGTCTGAGTGTACTCTAACCGCTTCACATAAAATTTAGCCTGCTTCATTTACTGAAAATGTCATACGTTTATCTTACGATTTTGTAGCCACAACACATATTGTTGATTAGGTACATTTAAATGTTGACTGGTAATCTTAGGTGGTTCTATAAGTAGAGGAAATACTGTTCCATAAAATTATTCATAAATACATATATTGAATGATATAACTTGGTGAGTATGTATAACAAGCATGATTAGAATAAACACTTTATTAGCTACCAGACATGTTATAAATTATGAATGGATAAATTGATGTAATCTGTGATGATTTTCTTAATTAAAGGCTCGACTGGTATAATTACAATCAATGGGTGTTCTAGTAACTTGAGAATGTTGTTAATATGTTATTGAGTCAATCGCTTGGCAATTGGAAAATGTTGTCACATATGTTAACCTATTACGCAACCCAACATAGGGAAAATACCGTCGTTCTGTCCTATTGTATACAGTAAATTGCTTTATAACAAGTGCATATTTCTGTCTAATACTTTGTTCCGATACTACATGTTTTCGGAAATTTAAATTGTACGAAGGGTTTCATATTAAGCATTTTGCAATAGCCACATCAAAATTCGTTGTTGCATTTTTTCTTTCCAAAGCCCAAAACGTTAAATCGCTCACTGTAATTAGTAATATTGTCTATATTGTTTGATTTCAGTTACAATGGTATAAATTGGATGAATCTAACAATGCAAGGATCAGGCATACCCTGGCGTTTTTATACAACTATTTATCCGGCTATTAGGAATGACACTGGGAAGAGAAATCGCTCTCCCAAATCTTTGATAAAGCCCATTTACAGGTTTGAAAACTGTATTGATTACAAAGTAATTAAGTTTCAACCACCGTCAAAAACATGTATCTTGTGTAAAGCAAATACTTTATAAACTTCATATGTATGTGTAATTCCTAACATTCATACATCGAACACATATTACCGAATGGACTTGGTAGTTGTATCGCTGAACACGCTAACACGGCATTCTAAATATGTATGTAATTCGATTTCTAGGATTCCGTTCAATAGAAAAACCTTTATCAATTTGCCATTTGAGGACGATGATGGAGATATCGTGCAATGCGATCAAGTATCATACTTTGAAGTCGGTCTACTTTCGAAGCATCATGCCCCAGGAATAATTGTCCACCAGGTTAGCAAGATAAGTAGAACATCAACACTACACAAACAAAACAAAAGCAAAACAACATCAAAGTTGTGCAGAACACAATCTGCTTTTATTAAAACGTTTTGCGCCACGCTAGTAGTATACCTTACATTTATTAGATCAAACGCGATGTGTAAGGAGCACCATTCTCGAGGAAATCATAATTCGTTTTACTTATGCCCTGACATATATTTATATGATATTTCTTCCATCAGAACTGTTCCGTTGAAGTCGCAGCACTTCCGTTGCATAACTACACAGGACATGATTGGATAGGCGTGGCGGTTTCAGTTAAGGATACAAATTCAAAAGACATGGCATTAGGTTCAAATGTGTACACATCTTCAAGGGCAATCTTCAGTAAACTACAAGTTCAGGTGTTTATATTTGTAATATGTTTTTCTCCTTTTGATAACGACCATTAGCATTACAAACCTAAAATACAAAAAAAGTTGTTTGATTTACACGTTGACACATTATATCGCAAGTTTTAAAGTTGTCAAGCAAACTTCCTAACACGTTAAAATGATTACTATAAGTAACTGAACTATCTAAAATGCTTTTTCCGCTACACTCTCGTTTAAAGCAATCTTATGTGAATCGATACATGTATTAATGTTTCAAGGTAATATTTGCTATAGTCTTGAATACCATTTGGAATCAAGTCATGCCATACTATTATTTACCGATACTAATCCATGTTATGCTTAAAAAGAAAAACAACTTTTTTTGCATTACAGTTTACAGTACACGTGGACACCAATTTGTCAACCCCGGTATTTGTTCCGCCAACTCCTGAACCTTCTCATACATTTGTCATTTATGTTGGTGCGATGTGGAGCACTGATGTATTTGCTGAATCGCAACCTAGGTATGCTTTCTGTCATGAGAACACCCTTTCCTTTAAACTGTAAATGGTAATAAATAGCGTTTCATATTTTACCCGACCAAAAATGCTTTTTATAAAATATATTCACACAGACCTGTACAGCAATTCATTGCCACCGGAACAATGAACGAGCAACTTCGTACTTCCCCTGTTCAACGTGATACAAAAGGAAGACAGAATACCGTGCACGCACAAATTTCGTTAGCCGCCCCAATAACCGATACTTTACCTCACCTCGTATGTGTTTCAGCTGTTGATGACACAAGGTCAGTGTGCCGTCAATGATAGGTCATGACAGAATATTACAAAATATAAATAGAAATCTCTCTATTGTTTGATATGGATACTTTTGTTACTCACTATCCAAGTGTTTAAGACATTATAATTAAGATCTTTTAATTTTATTTTTCAGTGTGGAAACCTTTGAATCACGGTGCTTCCGTCTGAACGTGAAAGGTACAAATCATGCAAAACAAACTGTTTAAAGGCATATTTTCTATGCGAAATATTGTTTTCAGAATGTGGAACATAATTCTGGAGTTTGTAAACATTTCGATTTTTGTGACGACAGAAATATATGTACTAGTATTACTCTATTCTTACTTTCAGACGTTCGTTTTAACTTCAGCATGCAGTCGGTTTACGTAAGTGATTATAGACTTGTTGTATTATTCGTATTGCAATATATTATGACTGACGAACAATATCTTTTGAACAAAATGGACTTGTGTTGAGTACCATTAACAGATTAACAAAAGACGAAACGTCATGGCAATGAAGCTTTACTAAACGTTTCGTTTATAAATATTTGTGTCTTGAAATAACAATTAATGACTTGAAGAATTTAATTATAATTTTCTCTTCAGTTGTTTTCATTAGTTATTTTAAAATGACTTTCAATAATAATCACCGAGGTTATATGTGAAGTTACATATGCGTGTAGGTATCTGTTGAACTGTTCAATATTAAACAAATAACTGTATTTGCTATTATCAAGAATAAGCCGTACTTCTTCGATGTGCCATCGCCAAATGAAACTGTTCAGTGCCCGTTGCATGATACCTGTATACTGCCTATTTACCTGAAATCCACCAGGTAAGAAAACTTGATATCTGAACTGTGCCCACGGGAAGGTTTTGTGTTCGCATTAAACATTAAATCTTGTTGGACACTGTTAAAGTCATCATTTAATTGGGTGAGCAACTTGCTTGGTTAACGTTGTGTTTTTACCTTTTTTTCAAAACTCATTTAAGATAAAAAAAATTATAAACAAAAAACATCCAGTTTACAGAATAAAACGGTTATCCTAATAGTCTTATACGAGACACATAAAGGATATGTTCTCTCTTGAATCAACAGACAGGTGGTGAACATAGGTATAACACAAAGCAATATAGACTATACGGAAGTCTTTATGAATGTCAGCAATATGACATTCAATGCAGAGCATGTCTATAGAGCAGACGTAGTTTTACGAAATTATATCGCAGGAAAATTCAACGTTTGCCTCCAAGCTCAAGACATAATTGGGTAAAGTATTGCATATGTATTTATGGCAATCGTTCTTGTTATTAATGGAATATTTTTGTTTGCAATTCATTTACATCTCCACTCTCCTTGATTTATACGTTTCTGGTATTTTGAATTTAAACACCGTTGTAAAAAGCGTTAAGCTTCACATGCTGCAGCAGTCGCACACTTGCGCATAACATATTTTTTAATATTATATTGCAGTGTCCCAAGTGATGAGTTATGTATGCAATTGAAATTACATACACCAGGTATGTGACAATGTAGTAACATTCCCCTGACATCTTTAAAAATTCATATTGGTATGACGTTAATATAATGAGCATTGAAAGTTTGCAACAAAGTTTGAGATCATGGGGATTAGATTGGTGTATAACTGGATTGGGGCCGGCGGTATCAAGTTGGGGTTTTCGGTCAATAATGCATATTGACATATGTTCGTCACGATTTCTCAAGTCAAGACCAAACGGTTCTCAATAAATGCAGCTTCATGGAGTGATTGCGTTGTAATTGTATGTGAAGGTAGCTTTCATGTTGTACTTCTTATGAGTGTCAGTCTGTTCAATGTAATTATTAGTTTTACTACAATAGAAAACACGTATCTTGTCAATAATTTGAGTTTTGATTGAGTTATTGCGTTTGAATATTGCATATAGCTTGATTTCAGACATAGCTTTGGATTGCACAGTTAATTAAACGTAATTATATTAATTATTTAAACGTTAAAACATTTCAAAACTTGTTATTGTATTTAAATTAATGGAAATCTAATGTAACATCGTTATCCACATTTGACAATATCTGGTTTAAAAATATGCAGCATGTTAACACTCGTACAGTATGCTAACAATATATTTATATATTTAAAGTGTATATTCGTTCAAAACTACATGTATTTCTTCGCTAAATTTAATTAACCCAGCATATTGCAGATCCATGCGCAACCGCACCTTGTTTAAATGGACGCTGTATACTGAACGATGACGAGGACACATTTATATGTGAATGTAGAGATGGGGTCACAGGAAGGTACTGCGATAAGCGTATGTATATCAATTTTCTAAAATCTCATTTCATAAACCTTTGTTACTCATCCTTTGTCTTTGATTGAAACACTACAATATGACAAAAGACAAAATGTGTCAACATAAGACAAAATATCGAGGTCTAGCTTGGAACAGTGAAAATATAACTTGCATGAGGTATCACCATATGCGGTTACAATTTTAGTTCTCAATTATTGCGAGCCCAATCCATGCGTGCATGGAATGTGCATAAGAAATGGGGTTTCATATGTCTGCTACTGCTCTGATGATAAAGGAAGAAATCTAAACAGCTACACAGGAAAAAACTGTTCAGAAAGTAAGTTAACCAGTAGATACAAATTTATTTGTTATATTGTATCTTGCTTTTATAAAAAAAGGATATTTTTTTTTTTTATCGTAAACATGTGAATAATAGCTTTACGAGCGTTTTAATTGGGTACTTTTTGTTTGTCTGACCTAATTTTGTTTTAGAGTTACGTTATTTTGCTGAGATACCGTGGCAACGTCAAGTCACATCCCACGATGTAGACAACTTTCCTAAATTACCATGATGTTTAAATATGGTTTTTGCTTATTTAAAAGCATGTGCAAAAATGATCTGTTACGAGTTCTTATTTCATACCATAATTCATTAAACTCGTCCATGAAGTTTGTTATTAGGCTTGCCTGAGGCTCACTTACTAACAAACATTCGGAACTTGTTAGATAAAATATGCTATGAAATGACAACTCGTGTCATAATTAATGGAAGTTTGTTTCCCGAAGTGTATGTCATCATTGAGCTTCAAAATGCAAGAACATACTTATAAATCTGGTAATCCTGCTTAGTCTCACTGTTATTAAACGTTATTATTGCGTTTGTTTGTGTTGGTTTAGAAATAGACGAGTGTCCGAGGAATAGACCTTGTAACAACAACGGCATCTGTGAAGATGGATTAAATAATTACACATGCAATTGCTTTCGTGGTTTTCATGGACACGACTGTGAATACGGTAGCGAAGTTTAAAATTTAATTGCACGTACATATTTAAATATTTAATGTGTCATGTTTAAGATAATTATTCCCTTAATAAAACAGTTCATAATAATAGTTCGTAATCGTTGTTTGATTCACGAGTAAGACAGTTGCAATCACTTGCAATGAATACATTAAAGTACGTTTAAATCTGTGTAGAAAATGTGTTCTTTTTGTAGATGCATGTGCTGGGCAATCAAATTCAGCAATCGATGTGTCATGCTTAAATGGTATTTCGTTTTAATTATTGCGTTAGCGATGTTGTTAAGTAAAGTAAATAAATAAAAAAATAAACAAATATACATGGAATAATATATAGCAGAATTAAAATGAACACATTTATTTCCATGGAAATGGTACGATTCGTATTAAACATAAGCATTTGGGTGCTTTCAGATGGTTGCCCACAAGGCTTTTGTCAACACAATGGTGCATGTGTAAACGGACGGTGCTATTGTGGAGTTGGTTTCACGGGATACCATTGCGAAAACGGTATTAATCATACTATAAAATGTAAATTTAAGAATTATTCATTGAAATAAAAGAGAATTTTCTTATATAATTCAATTAGTTGGGTTATTTGTTTTTTGTTAAATGAATGATATAGTTTGAACATGAGAAACGGCTAAATTATAACCTGACTAGGCGCTGTGCCTTTGTTGAGTGTATTTGTAGTTAAAATAATTCTCTTTGGAATCACATTGCTGAAGGGACTTATAAAATGGAAACTGATCTAAAAAAAAACATGCATACCAACAAAAAAAAATAGTTCTTTTAGGCTATTAACTTAAAACCACAGGTTAAATAATTAATAATCTCCATTTTACATACAGATGCGACATTTCGAGGTTTTACTAAAAGCATTGTTATTTATATTGGTCGGTTTGGAAAATTCTATACACGAAAATCACGATTACCAGTATGTTTATTGCATTTCAAGTTCGGAATCGTTCCTAGTTCCAACTTTTCAAGATAAATCATGAATCGATTAGACGTTTCAGAAATTACAAAATTGCCTTAATTGCTGCGTGACTTATTCATCTTACTTTTATTATTGCAGCATTTGAAGAGATGGATACACATTCAACAGCAAGTTCATATCCTTGGACCTTTTAATACACTTGAAATCAATCCGTATGTCTTAAATTATACAGACGACAAGAAGTTTATCAATAGATTAATTGCTATGACAAAATATGCAGAGGCTATTTAAGAAATAATATTTTTCTATCATAGTTTGTTGTCGAATAACCCACAATAAGGAGTAAAGATGCGTAGGAATTAAATCACGAGTGCGAAGCACGAGTGATTTGATTACACGCATCTATACGCCTTACTGTGGGTTATTCGACAACAAACTATCATAGAAAATTATTATTTCGATTCTAACACGATTCTGTTTGATTTGAGTCAAGCTTTTGGACGTGAACTATATTTTTCAATACTCCGCCCTAAGTACAAAGTTTAATAATTGAGTGACGTCATTAAATTGTTCAAACATATGACGTCGTTTTCATTCATAAATATTTTGCAAATGACGTCACTTTCATTGAGGACAAACATCGTAGAAATAAATGACGTCACGTTTATTGATGCTACTGAAAAGCTGACACGCTATAAATGTTTTTTTTTTAACAACGTTTCCTAACAAATAACATTCTTTGAATGCGTGGTAATGTCACTTATCACCAAATATACAGTTTGTTGTTTCATTACATTAATATTCATGCTACATTTATTGCATTTATTTTAGAGCGGGTTTTAGCACGTGCATTTTTCTGCAATATTTTCTTTATTTATTTCTGAACTATTTTCGCAACATTAAGCTCCGCCCATAATTATTGCAGAATAACCCACACTTGAATTCCTTCTTTGTGTATGAAAAACAAGTCGCGTGTAGTGTAAGAGTTGTTTGTTTTCGTGGTAATTTCATGAAATATTTTTCTCAGTTAAGTGTGAAAATTAATATTTTTACCAGCGCTTTCGCTAGTGTAAATGTTCTCATTTCACTGAGAAAATATTTGGTTGTATTACCCCGAATGTTAACATTTTTTTATTTAATGTTTTTTATTAATATTTTTATATAAGTAACTCTTAAGACGATTTATGCACGTACTAGTAAAATATTGATGTGTACTGTAGTGATTGGGTAAGGAAACCAACATTCATGCGCCATGGAGGATTTTCAATTGATATTTACCTTGGATTTTTAACGCAATTTGTCGAGGCTGCTATTTTCCCTTCCAAAATGCATAGCGACTTTGACCGTCTTGGTTTGAGACGTATAGGTCTTAGGTGAAAAAAGGTATAAATTAAGCTATTCAAAATCCACTTCAACGCTAGTCCACGGTCACTCACAATGGAAACGCATATGTGTTTTCGTAAACAAGGTGAACACATAGAGTTTTGCTTCTTAAAATACAAGATTGTCGAATGTATATGGTTGACAAGTATTCTCAAAGGTATAACTTGTTGTCTTATCTTTTTACTTCTAAATGTTAACGTAATTAATTTTGAAAAGTGGTCTGTAAAACACAATGGCGGATAATTGAACGCTGAGCACAGAATCTCATTAAACATAATCTGGATTTTAACGTTTTTACCAAGATGAGCAGCTTCAATGTCTGCTGGCTTTAATCTATGTCCTCAATAGATTGTCTGGTAGTCACCTTGTCCCAATACGACTGTTGAAAGCCCCAAAGCAATTATAATTAACAGGTCAAGAACATAATGATTTTCAAAAACATAGTGAGTATTGGTAACTATTTGTGACCTGTAACTGTTTTTGTAATATTTCTTTTTCTTTTTGATGGTTAACCAATATATACAAGACATGATATACATCAAAACTATATTTAAAAAATAATTTGAAATTTAAAGAAAGTAGTCCCTAGTAAGGATAGTGAAAAAGATGAAGGGCATTATTTCCCACAACGTTTTCAATAGTTCAGTACTTTGCATTAAATAGAAAGAATTTATTTATATAATACAGTATAGTGTAATATAGTATTATATTATTTGTTCTAAACAGTTATTGCAGGTAAGTCTTATTGCGCCATCATTAACCAATGGAAGTAATATTGTATGTTCCGAAAGGAACGGAGTCATCCAATCATGTACGTTTGATGTGTACATTACGACGTCGACAGGGTATGAAAGTTACATTTTCATTGACAATTATTTGAATACAACTTAACAGCATTATCGTCAAAAACAATAAAAATAGCAGCGAGTTTATAATAAAAAGGAACATAAACACATATCATTGGCTATGATACATTTCATCGATAATTTCTCGCTATTTCTCTGGATATTTCAACATTTTCAGAAAAGCAAAACAATCATTCTACTTTACGGCAATATAATCAAATGTTTTGTTTGCCAGAATGATCTTGTGACATATGTTTTTCTTTGCAATTTAAGGTTACAGAATGTTAACCTCACAACTCGTTCTTCCGCCGAGCTTGCCACAAACCTGAGCTGTAATAACTGGACAGGGGCACCGATATTCCCCGGACAAAAGAGAATGTTTGTCAGCCGTTGTAGTATTAATGGTTCTGTTGTGAAGAGAAGCGGATTGTATACGTGTGTAAATTTGTCAACAAGGTACTGATTATGAAACGTGTTTATGTACACTTTTATAACAAATGTTATGGCACTAATATAAATGGTAACAATTAGAGTTGTAAACAAAATTTAATTTATATTTATCTTGTACAAAGGAACTCCAGAGATAAACATTCTTGTTAACCTCTGACATTTTTTTTAAGAGCGCATTGTTCCAAAGACTTTCGTTGTTTTGTTAAAGTTAGTAAATGATTTACTGTTAAACATAAGAAAGTTCAAATAGTCTTAAATAATTAAACATGCGTAAGAAAAACGTTGAACTAAACTGCTAGCCATTCTTCGGGATTCGAACCTGGGATCTTAAGAAGCAAAAATGAACGCGCTTCCACGGCAACATACTCGCTTTTGATATTCACACCATTTTAAACGCTATGTTGGTTATACACGTTTTTTTTCAAAATATTCGTGGAAAAGCATTACACACGCTTTATAACTTTAAGCCACATACGATGGGTGGCAAGAAAAATAACACATCAATTTTAAGCCATTATTTAACAAACAAATACATAAAGCATCCCAAAATGATATTAACTGTTATATAAAATAAATGAATTTCGACTAATTTTATTTTCGGCCTATTTTGTTTTTACATATTAAACGATATACTGTATGCCGTCAAAATACAAAAACTACGACGATACTTCTCAAATTGTATTCTTTCCAAACGCAAGAAGTAAAACATAAAATCTGATCCTGGTATGTAACCTTATATTGAGTTGGTGTTGCAGGATATACCAATCAATATATTACAATACAACTTCTATCACATGCATGTATATTGCCTCTCCTGAAACCTATTCTTAAGTCAACAAGCATATGCTCTATGTGCTAGCAATTATATCGGATTTAATCAAGCCACGGAAGTCAGCTTTTCTACAAAAATATGAAGAATATATAATTCTCCCGTAAAAGCATGATTTTATGTGTAATTTCCAACTGCTTTCCATGCGATTATTCATGAAGTGTTCGATGATGTTTTCAAACGTGTCCGTGTTAAGGTTGCATTAATGCAAATGTATTCTTTAATTGGTATTGTGGAATTAAACGGCCGATGCTATACAACATAATTAAAAATGTACTCGGAAGAACTTCAGCAAATTTATTAAAAAATATTGGTTGAAAAATCAGAATAGTTCGAACGAAATTGTGAAATTCAATTGCAATAAGTCGTAAACCCAATTAATATGCAATTACAATAAGTCGTTAAATGATTTGCAATAAGTCATATACTCTTTTTGTTTACATACTCTATTAAAATCGAGCATAGAAAACATTTATTCATTAGAAATGGTCAAAATGATGAACTAATCCTATATTTTAATAATATGATTTATGTAAGCTATGTGACTATAAAAAGACTGTTTTATGACCACACTGGCTTGATTTCAATATATGAAAGTTGATTGTTTGATTTTCGTGCTTCAATATGTAATAATGTAAAAATCAACTGTCTATCTTATAGACAATTACTTCAACTATGCTAAATTATTTAATGTACGAATCGACGTTTTGTATCCTTAAAACATGCCATTTCCAAAAGTCAGTATATGTTTACTTGTATATTTACTACAGTGGCACTCACAACACTTGGTTGATATTCAAATCGTTAATACGCTCTCCAAAGGAAAGATACTTATTGAAGTAAACCGATAAGACAGTACACACAACGCACCATTAAATGTAAAATCAGTAACGCCGGGATGTCCACATTGGACAGGTCAATGCCAAGAACTATGGGTTTAAACCGTTAACACTGAATTTCATTTGTACGATGTCATTGTACAGTTATAATTTTTTTAACATCATTTTTAGGCAACATGTCAAGAATGGGATATGCCTTGAAATTACATTTGGTAAGAAAGTAATTCGTTACTAACGCGAAAGGTTTAAATATATATGCCCATACAACGATTATTAGCTAGATCGAATTAGGTATTGAAATGTGCATGCTGATTATGTATTATTAAGTTTTGTTATTATATATTGGCCAATTATTCATTACGTGTTCACATTTTATCTGTGTTCCGTTACAGAGGAGGATCAGAACGTATGTATAATTGAAAGTTTACTAGTATTAAATTAAATAAACATTTCATCACGTATAACGAGCAAAACTGAACGTCTTATGTAATTATGTTCTTAAGCAACTAAGTAATGTAACAGTGTACACTTCTCGTTTGATAAAAAAGGCTTTCGTGCTACTTGCATGGATATTTCGCTTTTGAATAAAAAACTATCAACAATTCGTCATAGGCACAACCTGGTGATGAAGTATTTGTTCCTCCAACACCTTACGAAAATAGCCGGTTAATACTGACAGCAAACGAGCAACGGACAATTCTTGTATACACAAGAAGTATAAACGGGCAATGGTATTTAGACCGTACGGAATTTGATATAAAATGTGTCTTTTCAACCCATAAGTTTCTGTTAAAACAAAACGTATTTTTTCTCCAGGAATTTGATAAACTGAAATGGTTCATAAACAGGAAAACACAAAGAAGGGCGATATATTTACTGTAAATCTTCTATCATTTCAGTGAAAAGGTGAAATTATTGCCAGAACATGTACACGTTTTGGACCCAGTATTGATTTCTGGCAGTACAAGTACCTGCATGACGGAATTAGTTGCGATATTCAACCAAACAGGTGTCTTTAAAATATATCTCCTGTCGAGGTACGAATCTTGAAAAAATATAAAATTATTATTAAATACGAATTGTATGTATTAACTGAAAAACATATTTAAAGAAGTGGTAAGTAGTAAGTGACCTGGTACTAACACCACGATCATTATACATTTCAGCCAGGAAAAACGTTCCTTTTATTGTGTCGTGTTAGGTGGAAATAATCCAGGTATTGTTAATATTCTATAACATAAATATGACTGAACAGATTTAATAGCATAAGTTGTGTCATATAAACAGTTAACACAAATGTATACATACATTTATATATAGTTCATATAAACCTTCAAGTTGGATAAAACTTCAGCAAAAAAACATTTTTTTTTAACGCACAATATTAACCGTACTAAACCTCAATGTCCGAGTTAAATCCCTGTGCACTTTTTAGACTTTTATTATAGAGCTATGGATGTAACAGTTCAATGAAATTCTGCTTGTGAAAAATTTGTTTCAAATAAAATTATCTTCTTTAATTCTCTGTCTGTCATTCTTAGTTAAGTGTTGTTAGATATAAATACCACAATATACGGGATACGAAAAGTGCATAGTGTTAAACGACTGTTGCTTGTTGAATATAGGATTATCTGCATAAATTGTTCCTGTGCATGTGCTTGCATGAACGGACTTCAAAGCGTTTGTTTTAGTTGCTTAGAGATAGTATGATGTATTTATTGGTGCGTAATATCTAAAGCCCTGTTAAATAATTCAGTATACATGCCGTTTAAAAACATCTTTATAATAAACTGAATATTTCCTTTTTTAAACAGACCCGTGTGCATTAGTTACAAGTAACGACTTATGCCAGAATGGCGGAGTGTGCTTCCCAATCGACCCAAAGACTTCTAAATGTATTTGCGACACTAACTTCACTGGGACAGCTTGTGAAAGAGGTATGAATGTGTCAACAATAAACAACGCACATTTCATTAAGTTTAATACTTAAACATTATAATAAACAGTGGTCTTTATTATATATGATGTGACATTCACCGAGGTAATGTATAATTGTGCTCTAGTTAATAACTGTATACTACTGTTTATATACTAAACACATGTACTATATTTAAAAATATAATGTAATACATTTATTCCAATAAAATAACTGTATTTTTTTTTTTAAGTTTAAATGTTAAAATTCTATTTCCAAATGTTTGATTAAAGTTGCTCGACACTACATGGCGATATACTCTGAATTGATAAATAAATCAGGTATCATATTAATAATTGTATTTCATCGACAGGTCCGTGTCATAATGCTGGAGTGTGTATGAACGGCGGCCAATGTTATTTGAATAACCACACAGTGACTTGTGTTTGCAGGCCAGGTTTCTATGGAGACTTTTGTGCTGAAAGTAAGATTTATTTAGTGATATGAACGTAGTCACGTTTAATATATTCATGTATTTAAAAAAGTTAATGCTTGCACGGATTTTGTCTGATTCGCTTTATACCAGATAAATATAATGTTTGGTTTTCAATAACTAATACTTAAGGCCTGTAAATCATTCTTTAGGAAAACCATCATCAAATATATCAAATAAAATTACCCTGGGAGGGTAAGAAACACGAAAACAAAACAGGATTAAGAATCCCAATGACAGTAAAATGTCGTCATAATAAGTTGAACTCGTGATTGTATCATGTTGCATACTCTTTATTAGCTACATATGTATGCAGGTATTATACAATTATGCCCGCGTATTGTTTTCACAAGTGCTCAAAAAATGCTGTTACCTCCACAAATTTACAGAAAATGCGTCCTTAAGTATTACACGTATGACTTCACATCGTTTACTAAAATGAAATCATGTTGACCAACTGGATTCTATTAGTGTACACGTATGACGTCTGGAATAGACAACGTTTACTGAAATGAAATCATGTAGACCAACTGAATTCTATTCGTGTTTGACGTATGGCTTCTGGAAGAATTACACATCGTTTACTGAAATGAAATCATGTAGACCAACTAGAATCTATGTTAAAGGTTAATTTTATTGAACTAAGAAAATCAACCAAACAATCAGTTTCTTAAATCTTAAAGGTTTTTTGACCATAAGACATATATGGCATTTGTTGTATTGATGTTTGAAAGTAAAAATGGACACTTTTAACTGATAATAATAATAATAACACATTTTTAGAACACACACACTGTCCACTGAACATTTGAATATATTTTAGGTGTAGACGGCAACATCTCGCAACATGCATTGGGGGTATGATGTATGATTGTAATTTATAAAAGCAATACTAATAAGATATTTATAAAATGCACGCACGCATAACAAGATTCATCCCTTAAGATGTCAATTTATTTCCAACTCATATCATAAATACTGATTGATGCATTTGTTTTTAATTAGTTTTATGTGTACTTCATTTACGTGAAATAAATGTCGTCGTGATTATTTTGACAATTATATTCCAGCCTGTTATAGATAGAACGTCAGGTCTTGTAAAAAGTGTAGATTGTAACACAGGGAGACTGTGTGAAATAAATGTATTTGTGGCAAATTGCAGATCAAACCAAAGGTAAGTGATGAAATATCAACAATATGATTTTTCTAGCTACAATTAAATGCATTTAATATTTCGTATGTGTGCCGTGTGTTCACTCAACATTCAAGTTCGTAATTGAAAGAACACAATTTGTTTATACGACGTGTTAAGTTTTATTTTGAAAGATAAGGCGCATAAAATCAATCATCGATAACCAACTATGAATGGGATTGTATGAAAGGAGCTTATTACGAGTACGATTAAATATTTCGTTTTTATAATAACATAACGACACGTATTACATAAGTGTGTCATAATTTTCTTGTTTAATTAAGAGACAAACGCTAAAACTAAAAATGGTTTGTTAATAGGGCCTGTTTGTAGTTTATGAGAATGTGTATTAAGGTTCTAGTTATTTAGCGTTTCTTTGTACTTTAATAAAGAATATTGTACTCGATCATTTAAGTTCGCCTGTGGACCTCGGTTTCACGAGCAAGGGAATCGATGTCAAAAGTTTTACCAAATCACAAACATCTCCAGAAAGATGCAACCTCAATATTCAGTTTTATGGAAAGAAAAGTGGCCAATACCTTATTTGCGTTCAGACATTTGCCGCGGATAGGTTTGTTTTATGATAGTTTGCAATTTTACTTAAGATTGTAGAGTTTACAATATCGAAGCAGTGTATTAGACTTGTCGATCTAGCAAACACGGTTGCTAACAATAAATGGCAGCCATAATTATGGTATTGGCTTAAATTCAACACTAAAATCATTCAATTAAAGTAAATATCTACCTCAAATGTCTTGTCTTAGTATTATTACAATATACAAATTACAATCACTTCGGTTACAGAACAAACAGAGACGAAGCTTGCATTACGATTAATGTCGCAGAAGGTATCCCGGTTTTATTTTAATTTGCAAACTTGTTGATTCTTGCTCTGTTTCAAAGTTTATATCTTTTAAATAATATTATCAGCATTATTTTTACATATCAACAGGTTTTCATTATCGTATAGTTTCGCGTTTAATCAATATTATTATGTAAAACGAGTTTATAGAACTTTTTTTTTATTCAATTTCAGGTTCGGGCCTTATTTACGGATTTCCAGTAGGTGAATTTGAAACTTGTTTTATATTGATAACGACGTGTTGTAATGCCTAGTTAGTGCACTTTATCACGACTGAGGATCTTCTTATACTTACAGGATCGACCCAAATACATATCACCCAGCCTTCAACCACAATCGGTCGTAGAATGTACACCAGGAGGACAATGTCATGTGTTTTACACAGCTACGCCTGGTGATGGCAATGATTTGAAATGGTTAAGTTTGTATACTTTTAATTTCTACCTTTGTACAACGGTACAGATACGCCTCGCTTGAAATCACAGCGAAAAATGTGTTCACTTATGTAAATGTAATATGCTCACTATTTACAGTCTTACAGCTATCGTTTCAACAGATCAGCAACCACTTCCATTTGAACATATTGTATATTCGAGCTGTGATGCATGCAGAGATGGCATAACCACTAACAAAAACTGTACATTTGACATAATGTTTGTACCAACTAATAACATTATGGGCAGACCGATATGCGTTACGTTAGGTCTGAGAGGGTAAGTGTGCTGCCATGGTCGGAGTCCGTTGTAACTCATTATAAACCGATGAGGAGCTAGCTGACACAATTTGTTTTCATAAACATAGATTATCTTACTACTGACCGGTGCAATCAAACCTCTCTTATAAATACTCCTCGAATGAGGTCTGGTAAGTTTCGATCATTTGATCGAAATAAGGTTAATACGATTACTTCAAAGAGAACAAAGCTTAAATTGTTACTGTTTTACAACCCGTCACTCGATTAGTTGAAATTTCCCTGCAGAATTTTGCGCGAAACCAACAGATGTTTTATTATTCATTCATATTTATTGATTAATTTATTCTGACGATATTAAAGATACTAGTGTTTAGTTCAAAGTTAAGAAAGTCATTTATAAAACTTGTTGAAGTTCGCTAAGCTGGTTATATGATGCACAAGATTTTCAAATGGTTTCAACATGACAAATGCGCTTAACCTTTTGATGGTTGTACGGTAGCATTAACGGCATATCTTAATATAATTGTAGAATACATTTGGAAGGCGAGACACGTTGTTTCTATGTAACCAGTCCTAAAGGTAAGCATTGTGGTTATTTAAGTTCAAATTATGCAATTGCAAAGATAAACAATTGTCTTGATCATGAATGAAATATAAATATATTAATTTACGACAAACGATAACAACTTGTGTTGACTTAATTGTACGAAAGTGATTGTTATTTATTTAAGTCAGAGACGGTTGCCGTACTTTAACGTGTCACAATGGAGGTTTTCGTGATGGTCACGATGAACAGCATCCAGTTTGCTATTGCAGAAATGGATACGCGGGAGAAACCTGTCAAAGTTTGTTTTATTTTTGGGATTAAATATTTAATATTTAATAGCAAATGCTGATATATTGCAAATAAATACAATATTTTATTATGCAAATCAGACGCTGTTTTATTAAAGCTATATTTTGTTCTTGTAACGCAGCATTATCTTTTTAAATTACCATTGAACAGCTTTGTATACGAAAATAAAGGAAATAATGATAATACTTTTTCTACCTGACCGCACAATCGAGTCCCTAGAAAAAACAATCAAAATAGAATGGAATTGTTTTTTTTTACAGTTGCCGTCAATGGTTGCCATCGGGTAAATTTTTGTAAATGTACATTTACTCGGTTGTTTGTATGTGATTTTTTCGATTTGTTTATGGACCTTTCGAGTTCATTTAGTTTATAAATGTGATATAAATGAATCGCATTATTGTGTATATTTTATGGTGGATATGGATATTTGCAGTGTGCGATGTATTTTATTAATAAGTTTAATCAACAAAAGCTATGTATTGTTTGATACCTCTCGCAACATCTAAATGTGTATTAAACATACACTTCCATTAAACTTATAATGCGTAGAAGAATATATAATAATTTGTATATTTCAATATCAAAATTGCAGCAATTTTTTGAGACCACTGACTTGATCGCAACGGAAGTACAATGTTCAACGGGCAACACGTGCTCATATTCATTGAAAGTCTGCGACAGGACCAGGTAAGTGGAACATTGTTATTGAAAGGTTGTATCGGATGTGTATTGGGTGTATTGTTACAATGAACACAATTAAATTTCATCCGTTTACATTATAATTAGTTATCCTTTCGTTTGATTTGCAGACCAATTGTACAAATCGCCTATTCATCGAATAATCTATATTCACACATTTTCACAAAGAACTTCACTAACGCTATGGGATGCGTTTGTAATATCGAAACTGTTGAGGTGACGTCGTCGGTGCCGGGTATCTATCGGTTTTGCTTACAAACAAAGTCAAGAGTTGGGTATGTTTATAGATATCTCCTACTACAACACATGTATCTTCGCTACATAGTTGAAATAAAACGCCGATGTTTATCAATCCATCATGCTAAAAATTACAATATTGTTACAGGTTGGTCGAGGATGAAATATGTCCTACTGTCCGTGTATCATGTAAGAATTTATCAAAATCATAAATTGAAATTAATATTAATTAATTAATTATCAATTGAAATACATAAATGATTAAATAATTCATGTTCCTCTTCGATGAATGATATGGTGATCAAGGTATGTCTTTCTTCATTTCAGACATGTCAAATGAGGTCTCAGTAGATAAGGTAACTATTTTGTATGAGTGACAGGAACATGAATGTTATTAATTAACATAATACAAAATCTCGACGAAGCACGTAAGCTAATTGCGACATGGTCTTTTTGCAGAACAAACCCTATTTTGTGCTGCCAACGTTGCCGAGCATGTCCTCGGTGAAATGCAAACGTAATGGGACTTGTCATCTTATAGTCTATCACACGGAAGGTTACGGCTCGTCTCAAACGTGGTAGGCTTTATTTATATGAACTGGTTTTATTGTTTGATTAAACAATCATATTAAAATTGATTTATTAAATATTATTAAAAAATATATTGCCTAAAACGCATGTCTTAAATTTTATAACTTAAGGTTTGGTTTAAAGCAGACAAAGAATTACATAACAACTCAAATTCAAGATCGGTGAGGTGAAGTGAACGCTGTAAACGCAATAAATATTTTGAAAACTTGTCGATTTTTTATTTAAGCATTGATAAACAATTAAATAATGTCTTTTTTGCAAATTATATATTCCGAATTCTACAGCAAATTAAACATATAGACGGTATTAAGTTTCATACCAAACACATTTCAGCCCCAGTGTGAAAGACACCAGTATACAATCCTTTGAGCAGCAGCATATATTTACATCGGAAATGATAGATGGTGTTTGTATAACAGATGTTGCGTTTTTGGTACCAGCTTACCAAGGTCTGAATGAATACGTTGCGTTTTGTTTGAAATTATTCACTACAGGGTAGGTGCTAACGGACTCTTCTGAACAATTACGTTATTTAAGTTGCTTAACACTTGGTGCATATTGCGCTAAACACAGTTAACAGTATTAATCAATTAATATAATTTTAGAAAAATGATAAACATATATTTGTATTTGTTGATGAAAGAAAAGAAATTTATATAAATTTAGCGTTGAGCCACAATAATAGGTTTATATATTCGCTTAATCAAATTTAATGATTTTAGGTAGTACATATCACTTGAAAGAAAAATAATATATTTTGTATAACCAGTTTATTTAGTAAATCATAATTTATAACTTAAATGTAACGCAAATTATAAGTTAATTTATACATATGTACTTTCATACACCAACAATCAGTGTCCGTTTGTAGTTCAACGATTCAACAAGTTGACGTTTTGTGACTTAATAATTACATCGTGTAAAGTGATTTTCAGACTGTAACTTCGATTTTCTGGTTTGACACAGGAATACACATATTATATTCACGACTATAATATTCTCTTAAAGGCACTCCTAACGCAACAAACTGGCGTCCTTTTTATCAAAAACGGCTTGAGGTATCAACTGAAAATTTCGCACATTGTTGTTGAATATTTTTTAAATGCCTTCAAATAACTAATCCATGACTCTTTTACACTCCTGTATCCCTTGCGGGTGTAGTTTCCTCATGCTGCACGTTCAAATATAAGTATTCGATTAATATTGTCTTTGCATCTCATTCTTTTCTAAAACAAATTTGTTGTACTATTTAATTAAAACGCTTGCGGAATTATAATCACTTGAATTTGATAACATTATCAAGCGTTACAATCGCACAACGGCTAAATATTATGGAGTGATATTGTTGTCTTCGTTTAATTTTGCGTGTGCAAGAAGACGATTGCAGACTGGTCTGTCGAAAAAAGGAGCTATTTAGTTGAACACAAGCTCGGACCGCAAGTGACATGCATTGCACAAATACCAAATACCCCATAACACACTTTTGCTCTGCCAGTTAAATACATCTATCTAAAAAACACATTTGTGTGACGAATTAAAATTGGGTTTATTGACATAATCTTCAACACTTTGTAGGTTACGGAAACTTTTATGGACCCGTATTTGGTAATGGATGAATATTCAATCGGCATTCAGTTTTTTTGCTATTCTGATTTCTTGATGAATAAAATGTATCAATATGCAATAGAATAGATGTGTTGAAATTCATGATACTTAGCTACTTGGAATGGATACTTACGTAGTGCATGTTAAAGTACGTTTAATTGTATTACAATATACACTGAAATTAGATGTATGCATATAGTGCCACTTTTCATTTGAAATTCATAATGCACCAAGCACACAAGCTAGGGTAATGGTTCATTTACATTAAAGTAAATTAAAGCATATTATTACAATAAGTGTTTGAATTTCAACGACTTGTGCGGTAACAAATGGAATTGTTCAATTTCAATAGAAAACAGGGAGAAGAGAGATGTTTCAGCATGCAGTTTGTGGACAATGTTCTTTCACAAAGTAAGTGAATTAGATGGTAAAATTGTTCATCCCTGTGTATTTTCACCAATTACTTATACAATAAAGTAACCTGTTACTCCTCACTTTTTTAGAAGTTTTATGTTTAGGCATTTTTTGCACAATTGTGTATTTGTGTTAGGTTTAATTATTTTAATTTACCATTCCAATGCGGTGACCACATCTTTAATAATAATGTGTCCTTTTCAATTGTGTGTTGCATTTATTGTCCGTTATTAAATAAACATTTTTTCACTTGACCACATTACAATTCTCTAGGATGTTAACTTAAATATCTCTCTCGAAAATGATCATCAAGTTTTACAAGTCCTATAAATAAAAACAACAGCTTAATGTGTTTAACATTAATTTAAGTAATACTTTGCTTTTAATGAGTGAAATCGTCTTTACTAAAACAAATATATCATGGTAGTATACAAATATATGAGCACACTTTAGATTATTTTAGAGAAGACCATTACACTTTAAATATAAATATATTAACCGTTTGACAACGATTTTGTATGTTTGATAGTTGAAGGACCGTGTAAAGGGATTGCTTGCTATGGGAATTCTGTATGCATAGCTAACTTAACAAACAACAAAGCCGAATGTATATGTCTGGACGGTTACACAGGTACCGATTGTAATCTAGGTAAGTTATCAGATATAATGTTTTTAATCATACGTCGATATTTAAATATGAGTCTTAATATATTAAAAGTGTATGGTGCCATTCGTTGTTATCCAAAACGTAAAAGTCTATTGGGATTCAAATATATATTTATTATTTTTAATTTAATGTCAAGAGTATTGGAAGTTCTTGAATGGTATGTAATAGTAAAAAGACATAAGATGTTTTACATGTATATGTGTTGCATTCAATACAACGTCCGTCAATTCAAGAAATAGACGAATGCCAGTCCAACCCATGTACAAACGGAGGAACCTGTAAAGGCTTTATAAACAAATATACGTGTCAGTGTGCAACTGGATATTTCGGCCACCAGTGTCAATTAGGTATACTCAGCACGCATTTAAACTAGAAATAATGAATAATACGACAAAATATTGTTGATGAAGGTAAATACATTGAATCATGGTCCATAAGTTTAATTCATTTTACCGCTTTCAAAATGTGTATATATTTACTACTACTTCTGCTACAAAAACAACAACACCTACTGCTACTACTACTACCACCTTCACCACCACCACCACCACCACTATCACAATTACCACCACTATCACAATTACCACCACTACCACCACGACCACCACTACCACCACTACCACCACTACCACCACAACTATCACTACTAATAATACTACTACTGCTTTTACTGCTACTACTGCAACTACTGCTGCTTCTGCTGCTGCTGCTACTACTACTACTACTACTGCTACTATAACTTTTCTAGACATCAATTGCGACTTCGATAACAACTTGTTTTGCGGATGGAGGAATGCCCACACGGGAGACAATTTTGACTGGACTCTATATCATGGGCCCACGCCTTCTGAGGGCACCGGTCCACGTGTTGACCATACTGTTGGAAACTCAAACGGTATTATTCTGAATGTTATTGAATCCAAAATGGTCTTTTTGTAATATATTTATTTATCTTACCGTTAAAATACACCATTTGTATAACATACACACACTCTCTGTTGGCTTTTCGGTTGTATCTCCAAGTGTTTCAGAATATCGTTTGTATTACCTAACCGAGTGCTTTGTGAATCTCTTAATATAAAACGCAAGATTGGTAAACTCAATCTTTCATTGATAATAATTTATTTGCCTATAACGAAGTTCATACAAAATAACTGATAACAATGTTTGAAGGAGTTGGATTTTAAAACGCACCCTTATTACTAAATGATCTTGGCACATAACATCTGTAAATATGTAAAGCCTTTTATAATATTGATCATACAGTTTATGTTTTGTGTTTTTGGTTGGTTATATAATGTTACAGGCACCTACGCATTTATTGAAACGAGCGCTCCAAGACAGGCCAATGAGTCAGCCTGGCTACAAAGTCCTCTCATTACAACAGACAACGGAATGTATTGCCTTTCATTTTGGTACCATATGTTTGGTTTAACAATTGGACAGTTGAACGTGTACGTGTCTCAAAACATGTTAACTCCTTTGGGGACGAGGATATGGACAGAGTCAGGAGATCATGGGTCATCATGGTTAAATGCAAAACTGTATATCAACTCTAGTGACCCGTTTACGGTACGTTGTTACTTTGTCGGTTTTACACTTAAGTGTACGAATACGATGATTATATGTCTGCATGTGATTGAATATACTAACCATTTTTTTGTAAATAATTTCCTTCGTGATTGAAATGGTTATGTATGATACAGATAACATTCGAAGGAAAGGTAGGTGATGGTTATGAAGGTGACATCGCTTTGGACGACATATCGCTGTCTGTAGGCCCTTGCGACTCCATGACAACAACACCTTTCCAAACAACAACGGTTTCATATCTGACAGTGCCAAATGTCACACCAACAACCAGTTCCCATGGAATGCACGGTAACACGAATCTTACTCAACTTTTCAAGAGACGTGTCATCCTTGTTGTATATAGTGATCGTTGTATTTCAAATCTGACATTTATTTGAATGCGCTCGTACATAATCTGTTGCAGGTACTGGTTGTTATGGTAACCCATGTTCTCGAGGTGTATGCTATGTCCATCTGGACGACTATTTTTGTCTTTGTCCGTCAGGATATGAAGGTCGCAATTGCTCGATAGGTAAACAGAAGATACTCTTTAATATATATTTATATGTTGAAATCATTTATTGAATGGCATTTTTTTGTTGTTTATCATCATAAAATAAGGGTATGCCAATGCTTTTAAATGAAATTTACTATTGACTATTCGAACACAAATGATTATTTTGCTAATAATTAGTATTAACGAGTTAATAGCACCTAAACTTGTAGCCTATAAAAGTCGTAATGAATTGATCTTATTCCAGAGGAACACTAAAACGCTAACAATCTTAAACAAGCGTGCTTTGTTTGTTGTTTTAGACGTGAATGAATGCAGATCCCAGCCATGTAAAAACGGCGGGACCTGTGAAGATGACGTAGATAATTTTATGTGTCACTGTGTGCACGGATATACTGGTAAACTGTGTGACACAGGTGAGACAATGTTCAAAAAATAAAAAATAAAAACGAAACCATATTTAGTGACACAATTTAGAGAAATGCTAAGAACCGATCTGCTGTACGTTTTATTATTCAATACAATACTAAGCAATACTGTCAGCCTAGACGGGCAATTTTCTGTATATATAGTCGAGTGGCTTTACATTTTCTAATAAATATATTAAGGTTTGTATTATGTTTGTGACGATGGCTGTTTAAGTAGGCGTACTTAATTTAAGAAAATCTATTATGTTACCTTTTTGAGATTGCGCTTTATTTTTACTCACAATATATTTTGTCTTTGAACCTATTTTTCTGAAAGTAATTTGAGCAAAAAGTACGTTGTTGTATACCAGCATCATTTTGAACTCAATGAACTTACAGGCGTAATATAATCTTATCTTTGTAATATTGCAGACAAAATAGTGAATGTTTTTTTTTAATGTTCGCTTCTAAACACTTATGAAAATTCACTGTTGTTCCGATCATTTTATTGAAGTATAACAATTGTTCAGTGCGTCTGTAGCAATATTAATGTTTGTAAACCGGTGTAAATACACTCATTCTTCCGATAATTTTATTGCCCAGAGATAGACGAGTGTCTATCCCAGCCGTGTCAACACGGCGGTCAATGCGTGGACGGTTTGAATCACTACTCGTGTATGTGCCTGAACGGATTCGACGGGGAACATTGTCAGAATGGTAATTGTCACTAGACCGTACTATTATTATAAATTGACAATCTTACCTGGTATTTACCTAACTACGCTTGGTTATAAATATCATAGCATTGCATTATAATTATAATTTATAACACTAAGATAAAATGTTTTCTGTAATCATCTGACTAATGAGTAAACCATGAACGCCTACGTTTGACCAACGTGTTAGTACTTTTAAA
The DNA here is from genome assembly GCA_007657795.1 of Dreissena rostriformis. Classification (NCBI taxonomy): domain Eukaryota; kingdom Metazoa; phylum Mollusca; class Bivalvia; order Myida; family Dreissenidae; genus Dreissena; species Dreissena rostriformis. Next base: position 51,243 of record VMBQ01004065.1, read on the forward strand.
TTCGTGTATACTTACATAATTTAACACGTGCGATGGCGGTGTTTCATTGTAACATACATTTTACATAAGTGAATTTGATCTTTTAATTATGGTATTTACGTATTTAATCATGTTAATGCTTGTAAAATCAGTTCTAGATCCATGCTACGACAGCCCATGCATGAGAGGGACCTGTTTTTCACATTCTTCATTGTTTCTGTGTGTTTGCCCACCTGGTTATTCGGGAAAATTCTGTGAAAAAGGTATACTCTCCACATCTACAATTCATACTCTCCTAGTATTGCAACGTATGCACATATCTAAACGATTATTCGTTCATATATAAGTAATATATTGGTAGTAATTAAATATTTCGGTGACAATTTTACAGTTTTTGTAACGAATAATAAACTTGGATGTATCAACCACGTGATATTGTAAAGTTTTAGGTTAATCTTACAAGATAAAGATCAAAGACATAAATATATACAAATATAATTTCAGTAGCAATAAAATTGTTTCCATATAATTATTTACAATGACATTAAAATGTATTGTGTCATACCTATATAGCATTGTGAAATGTAAAGTGTTCACAGAAATAAAGAAGTATTTGTATCTGTATCGGCATTGAAATCCAATAATATATTCAATGCTAATTTGTTTTAAAGAGCGGATCTAGGGGTGAAAATGGATCCTGTCAGTCCTGCTGCTCGGAAGAATTTTGAAACTCAAATTGCAAGGATTCATACACAGACAGAACAACGGTGCCGATGCCATAAACATGAATAATACATTTTCCTTATTACGTTTTGGATGAGTAAATGAATTCTTAAACGTTTGACACTGAAACAAATGTGTAATTTAACATATTATGCATTACGTTATAAATGCGTTGGATAATGTATATTTATTCAAAGAGTTAATAAAAATCTTCTATCTAATGTTTAGTCTATTCATGTATAGCTTTTAAACTTGTATGTTATAACCAGTAAATCAATCAATCAATGTTTTTATCCAGAAGACATACACACAAACAGTGTTTCATGATTCAAGAACATCTTGAAATAAAATGTGAAGCCATGTATTTGCTGTCTTCACTTTATATACAACATTTCACTATTTCTAATTGCAAAAAAAAAAACTTTAGTATGCAGATGCTTATCAAAATAGTTGCAATGCTTCGATTCATCCAAATCAGGTACATACTCCATTAACGTTAGTTTATGCATTCAAAACGTTTTTTTGCGATGATGCTAGTTCAAATATAAATTAATGTTGAATGTGTTATGGCATGTTTTATAGCTTACAGCAAATAAATCATTATTCATGTTTAGTTATAAATCACTTCTTGTGTATCAAGTCATGACGATCTAAACATTTATGGTAGATTTCAATAAATGAAGCGTGATACATACACATTAAAATATAGTGACCCTATGTAATATACCAACTACAAGCAAGCTCACTTAAAGTGACAGTTCGCGGAATAGATCGTTGTTTTGCATATAAATCGTATAACGAGAAATAAACGTTACATAAATTTATTGAAATAATGTTTTTATCGAGGTTGACATCGAAAACCTTGTCAAAATCGGTTTTGAATTGATACAATAATATATAAATGATCATAAATACATGCAATAGGCGAAAATCATTGCAGCGTCGCGAGTTATGCAAATTATATCTATATTTAGCTTTCGCTAAACATTATTAGCATATGGAAGATAAATACATAGATTTAGCAAAAACGTAAGGTTGCAAGTCAGTTTCCGTCTGTAACAGATGTATTTGCATTTGTTATTATATATATATATATACATGTATATCCGCGAACTGTCTCTTTAAATCAAGAAAAATGGGGAGTGTGAAAGGTGTGTGTAATTGTTCTTGTCCATCGTGTTTGCTGCATCTCCATAGACGGCTTGAACTCAAACTTCAAACGTCTTTAAGAATACTAACGCTCCTTGATAAACAAGTCGCACCTCACCTCACATTGATCGGCAAGACTCGCTGTGTAAACCTTTCTTCATCTTGCGCGACAAATTTAAGTACACAAAGGCACTTATCTAATACAATCTTTAAGTACAAGTATTCAAATGAAACACATTAATGATATGCCTTTTTAAAAGGAGCTATGGATACAGGACCATCGATGTGTTCAAGGATACGGCAGGAAATCTGCAACCAAACGGAAAATACAGCATCTTGTATTGCAGTGTTGTACATGGCGCTTGACAAAGTATAGGTGTCATTTTCAAACCTGATATCTTGATCTACATTTTCTCGTTTTGTTATTGGATTAGCTGCCCATGTTTAATTCGCATATCTTAGTAGTTTAAAGCCTTGATTTGATTTTTTTAAACTTTTTTAAGTAATTTTGGGAGAACACATTGTTTACAAGAAAAACAATTACTTAAAGCAGCATAGTGAGCCTTCAACTCATTACATGAGGAAATGAAGCATACATCAAATAACAGTTAGTAGGATTAATGTTTTTAATTTAAGAGTGAGGAGACATTATCATTTGGTGTCCTTAGACCGTTCTTTTGAAAACAAAAATACAAACAAAACATCAAATTATTACATATGACAATTTTAGCGAAAGCGGCAATATAGCAATTTTAAATATCTTTACTTAAAAAGAATACACAGGTCGACACATAAATTTCAGATGAATGTTTTTCAATGCATACATTTATATTAAACTCAATACACTAAGGTCAAGGTCATAAAATTCAGACGAAAATGGTGTTTTATTTATAATTAATCAACAATACAATATTTCGTACAATATCATTGTACAACTTCACAATTTTAAACCATTTCAAATACCGAAATAAAGCGTTAAGACAACTTTTAACTGTTCATATAAGAATTTAATTGTTCCAGTATCTAATCTTAGCCTTGTAATTGCCTAAAACCCGTGCCAATGTGTGATTTAATACTACAACAATCACTAAAATATTAATGCAAATAACAGGGCCCCATAAATAACATGGACTTGCGGCCAAACAACAGTGCCAGATTTTTCTGCAGAATATTGATCCGAGTTTAAGCCAAGTGAGGTTTTTTAAATTTTGATTAAATACGATTATCAACGCGACATGTTTTTCGCCTGAGTAATTACTTTATTTTATGATTTCTATAAGGAAAGTAGGCTTCAAGTATGTTATTCATTATTATATGATATAGAAATAAATTAAATATAATTAATGATAACGAAAAGCAAGTTTTTATTTCATTATATGATTGGTTTAAAAATGGGACACACGTTTATAACGCATTGGTTCCGCGTTTTATGTGAGTGGGGAGATATAATGTGAATGATGCGTGTAAATGAATTAACCGATCAAACAAACAAGAACATCTTTCAGAATATCTGGGTCAGATATGTCAATGGTGTGATTTTATACTGATATCCTTATTGACTGTCTGTCAAAATCACATCATATTAAATCGCCCACTAATAAATCACTGTATACTGGTGTTCTTCTCAATGTATCTTTTTGGAACTTTAAACAAGTTTTCGTTAATACATAGACTACAATACAGCTCCTTCAAAACGCTTCCCATCAGGCTCTTTACATAAAGAAGCCGTTATTTTGGTGCGGCGCCAGTTATTGGCGTTGCAGATCATTAAATGTAATTATGTATCACTTAACTGAATGTACCTTTGAAATGGGTTGATATATTCCTTGCAGATTCTTTGTTCATGTAACTGCTACGCTTCATCAAATTTGTAATAAATGCATTTTCGAAAATCGCCATTATAATCAATATTAAAAAGCTCTATTGTAGAGGTTTTATTAAGTTCGTGCATAAAAAAGTTGTAACTCTGTTGCTCTGGTCTCCTTCCCACCATTGAGTAATTTAAAAGTAATTAAATTGAATGCGTTTTAATTCCATTTTATTACCGTTTATTTTGAGTTGCAATGCTATGATGTTTAATTTTAGTTACACTTATATATATCATGAATATTGCTGGGCAAAGTATGAGGTTGAGCGCTCTATAACCGGTTTAAACCCCCAGTGCTTAGCATTGACCGTTCCAAGGCGGTGACCCCAGCTTTATTCTTCTATGTGTATATGTTGTTTCGTTTTGTGCCGTACTGTACCGTAAATGCAATACTGCTGCAGCTTCTGGAGTTTCACTTCTTTATATTGATACTTAAAAGAAGCATCATTGTTTTATTGTTATTAATAATGTTTATTCGCTCAAGAATAAACTCTCTTATTCAACGCANCACTTATAAGATCTATGTATGATTAGAATATCACAAATAGTACGTTTGCTAACACTAATTTAAACTATGCTGGACAAAAGCTATTACAAACCTTATTGACAATTTATACTTTAGCTGTATATTGCATGATCAGGTTAACTTAACATACCAGTATTCAAAACTCCAGCAAAGACTGCGCGATCAATCTGTCCATTCATGGTTTGATGTAATAAAATCGCAAAGTAAATGAGAAAATTATGTTGAGTTTAAAAAGGATATGCATGTGAACAATGTATTGAATGTATTGATAATGATTGCCATAGAAAAGCTCTTACAAAATTCAGACTAAGTTCTCACTCATTAGAAATTGAAACTGGTAGATACAATAACATTGCAAAAGAAAACATAAATTGCAAACTGTGTAGCAGTAACATGGTTTAATAACTGTTTATGTTTATGCACTGCGTGATCGTGATTAAAGAATTAAGCATAAAATTGAAATATCGTTTTACAATGTCATCAAGTTCACATATATGAGGTCCATTACTAACACAAGACATTAAGAAATATTTCTAAATTAATTTGCAATGCTATGTTGAAAAGGAATGACTACCTTGCTAGTTAGATATTTTGTTGCTTCTTGATAGAACTGTCGATGTACACCAAGTTGTTTCGTTGTTATTTATATATGTCTTAATTTAAGATAATGTCCACTCCGAAAAAAATATATTAAGAGAAAATTAACAGTAAGTTTCCGATTGCGAGTAAAGTGTTCTTCGGGATTCTCTTAAATAATTTTCAATACAACAATTAATTTAATTGTGAATTGAATAAAGATTCAATCATTTAATCAATGAATAATAAAATATCGAACAGTTTAGTTTCTTAGCTGTTGCGGCATTTTGTATCTGTAATATTGCATGCATGCTAGTAACGAGTATGTTTTTGTTAAAGGTTCAACAAGTATTATCATTTATAATCCGAAAGACACACTTATCAATAAAACTAGACATCGCTTTGTCCGTCGATATTGTTTTTAAATCCAGCAACATATGCATGAGTAAGGTTAACGGATTAAACAACTTCATTCTTCATTTGATTAGTGGTATGCATATTAGAAATTTAATACCGTTTCCTCGTTTCATTGGAATTTAACAGATAAGACATGCGCATTTATCGATCAAAATGTAATAATTCTTCAATGGTTGTCGTTTTGCGTTTAAGTTCTTGAAAAAAGATATGGATGCTAATGAATTTATAAACAGTGTTTCCGTATATTAGAATATACTTGGTCATTTCCGATCCGTGTAAGATTCTAGATATTCTGCAATACACGGAAAAGACGTGTTCACAGCTTGAATAATTAACATTTGACAACTTGTATTCACCATTTCAAATAAAACCGGTCCATAAAAGGAAAACAAATACTGCAAACTTTGACATTTAGTAAAAATCCACGTTCTTTAATGATTAATTTGAAAGTGATAAAAAGTACAAATTATGTTAAATGGGGTCAAACACTATGTCATCATGTCATTTTTTTTTTTTATTATTAACATACCAAAATCCTCTTAGGCCAGGTTTAAACAAGATCACCTGAAGTAAACATATCAAATGTTGTGGAGCATGAACACAAGTGAGCGTGTCAAGACAATAATGACCCTTATGTTTCAATTTCTTGTGCATTTATTTTATTATTTTATTTATCTGAATATCAGTTGATACTACAAAACACTATTTGTACAATTTTGCATAAAATTCGTTTCATGGATATCATTTTAAATCATTTTTGCTTTAAAGATTTTTGAGTTTTTCTCTTAATTAAACTGATTATAAATATAGCCGCATGGAATGACCATGTTAGTTTTCATTGGCAGATAAACGGACAATACTTAAAACGCTTAAGTATCTTCAAACATAGTGTTGTTGTTCTACAGAACAGTCTAAATCTTCGCTGGCTAATGGTACCGATTTTAAAATACCCTTATTTATCTTCAAGGCTTACTATCCGGACCTAATTGTTTGATACCCCAAACAACTAGAAATAAATTACGCTGCACAACCACGCACCGATAATCACTTGACGTTTAGTAACACAGACCAAAGTACAAGGCATCTAATCTCTGTAAATCGCCGTATTAATAAACGTAATACCAGAGCTTTCTTTGTATCTGATTTCGGATACATACTGCTGACGATGACTGATATAAAGTGTCGATAAGTAAGCTATCCTTGGTTTCTTTTAATTCTTGGATTTTGGGTGCGATGATAAACGTTTAATGAAATGAAATTGATCAGAAAAACAGCACTGAATGATATCATTGGGGTGATAAGCACATTGATTCTCATTTCGAGATGTAAGTTTAAGCTACAGATGAATTGAAATTTAAGACTGAGTACACTAATACAAAGATAAACGTAATCATATTTATCATTTGATGAAACACCAACTTTAACGTAACTACAACACAACAGATTCGACATAACAACTTGTTTGAACAAGGTTTGGATCGTCTGGAAAACATCGTCAATCGTCTGGAATTTAATGGATCTTTTACAGCACGCTGTTATCGTTTAACCACATCAATCTTCAAAGGCTATTCTGTTGTCTCACTGCTGGTTTTATTTGAATATGTTATCAATAAATTGACTCTTAAATCATAATAGTCAACGGTAGCATGTTTTTGGAAAGTGGGGCTTATCTTACTTTCTTACGTCAGCTTTTGGCAAGAATTGTGATAAAAAACACTGATTTTATTTAAAAAAGAAACAAACATGCGGGTACCGGTAATTAATAAAGCACATACGAACGGACGATGTTCCCGTGTTCATACTATTTTAAACTTTAAGATTGAATGTTGCTTGACTTCGAAAGGATTGGTAAAAAAAATCCGATCAAATATCAATCACCTTTCCTAAACTTAGTTTACCCGCAAAACGTGCACAATTTCGGAGATGTTTGTTGTTGATTGTTTGTTGTGTTTTATTTTACAGGATTTTTTAAACATAAGCAATTGATAATTATACAGTATATTCAGATTCTATTGACTGAAAACGGTTGCTGCTTATTCGTTTCGTCGTAGCTATCTTAAAGCAAAGTGAACCAATAGTTCTGGTCAATGTGTGCACATTCAAGCTGTACATGTAGCGCGATTAGTACATTAGGCAGCTGTTTGAAAGATGCCAAAAAAATAGTTATTGCCATATCATAGAGAACAAAGCTTTATTACCGATACATGCGTTGATGGACATATTGATGTATTCGTTCACATAATAACAAAATACTTTGTTTTGCAAACATAAGCGAAACTCTTTTTTATTATCATAATTCGCAATTCTCACTTGTATTCTACTGTGTACAACCCACTGTTAATACAATAGTTTATCTTTCAAATGTCGAGTTCTTTGTAACTGCTATTGTATTTGGTATTGTGCATCCAATTACCGTAACTCAACGTTATTTATGTATATATTTCGCTCGATGGAGAATTTATGTTTACATTTTACTAACATCTATGCACGATTAAATTATATTTTGAATTTCCACTTTAAAATTGTTAGCGTTTTATTAAAAATTATGTAACTAGTTATTATGCATTTTAACGTTGCAAATGTCTTTCATTTCTTTAGCTACAACTATTTTTGATATAAAACCAAGTTTATGCACACATAAAGTTTTTTTATGTCATTGTGATGATTTTTCTTGTTTTGTAGAAGTTACCCTCAATACCTTTGTTTACATACTACATTAGTGCAGTGTAACCTTAAAGGCACGCTTAGGCATCAGCCAATCATTGTATAGATAAAAGTCATGTGATCTGTTAATGCTTTGGTGCGAGTTGCACCGCAAAAGCTTACGCTTCAAAACACTTTTTATATTACTTTGGAGTTTATTACAAGTTAAAGCATTATGCTTTCATACTAAGACTTCTTTAGTTATGAGTAATCCGTTTCATTTCATCGGCGGCGACCTTGCTCTACCGTGGATTTTACGATTATAATTCATGTACATGGTTTTCTGGGAGACAAAGAAAACCAGTTTCCACACAATTTAGTGACGTCATCGCGTCATCAAACATGGCTGCGCCCAGTCCTCTAAAAGTACAGCTGTTCGGCCATTCGTTTGTGAGGCACCTTAAAGATTTCATCAGACATGACTNGCAATAAGAATAGTTTGTGTACCGGAAGGCGATAGTCGACAATGCGATAGTACGATGGCGACAATGCGACAATGCGGTAGTGCGATAATACGATGACGACAGTGCGACAATACGATTGCGACAGTGCGATATATACGATGGCGACAATGCGACAGTACGATGGCGACAATGCGACAGTGCGACAATAAGATGGCGACAGTGCGATAGTACGATGACGACAGTACGATGACTATCGCAGTGTCGCCATCGTAGTATCGCGTTGTCGCATTGTCGCCATCGTTCTATCGCAGTGTCGCCATCGTACTATCGCATGTTCGCCATCGTACTATCGCATCGTCGCCATCGCACAATCGCACTAGTGCATTGTCGCCCTCTGGATTGTAATGTGTAACCACGATGGCCCTAACGGTAGTCCGTATAGTATTTTATTGATTAATAAAACATACAGCAGATCTGTTCTTAGCATTTCTCTAAATTTTGTCACTAAATAAGGTTTCGTTTTTATTTTTTATTTTTGAACATTGTCTCACCTGTGTCACACAGTTTACCAGTATATCCGTGCACACAGTGACAAATTAAGTTATCTACGTCATCTTCACAGGTCCCGCCGTTTTTACATGGCTGGGATCTGCATTCATCTACGTCTAAAATAACAAAGCACGCTTGTTTAAAATTGTTCGCGTTTTAGTGTTCCTCTCGAAAAAGATTACGACGTTCATAGGCTACAAGTTTATGTGCTATTAACTAGTTAAAAACTTATTATTAGCAAAATAATCATTTGTGTTCAAATAGTCAATAGTAAATTTCATTTGAAAGCATTGACATATCCTTATTTAATGATGATAAAAACACAAAAATTCCATTCAATAAATGATTTCAACATATAAATATATATTAAAGAGTATCTTCTGTTTACCTATCGAGCAATTGCGACCTTCATATCCTGACGGACAAAGACAAAAATAGTCGTCCAGATGGACATAGCATACACCTCGAGAACATGGGTTACCATAACAACCAGTACCTGCAACAGATTATGTACGAGCGCATTTAAATAAACGTCAGATTTGAAATACAACGATCACTATATACAAAAAGAATAACACGTCTCTTGAAAAGTTGAGAAAGATTCGTGTTACCGTGCATTCCATGGGCACTGGTTGTTGGTGTGACATTTGGCACTGTCTGATGTGAAACCGTTGTTGTTTGGTAAGGCATTGTTGTCATGGAGTCGCAAGGGCCTACAGACAGCGATATGTCGTCCAAAGCGATGTCACCTTCATAACCATCACCTGCCTTTCCTTCGAATGTTATCTGTACCATACATAGCCATTTCAATCACAAAGAAAATTATTTACAAAAAAATGGTAAGTATATTCAATCACATGCAGACATATAATCATCGTATTCGTACACTTAAGTGTAAAGCCGACAAAGTAACAACGTACCATTAACGGGTCACTAGAGTTGATATACAGTTTTGCATTCAACCATGATGACCCATGATCTCCTGACTCTGACCATATCCTCGTCCCCAAAGGAGTTAACATGTTTTGAGACACGTACACGTTCAACTGTCCAATTGTTGGACCAAACATATGGTACCAAAATGAAAAGCAATACATTCCGTCGCCTGTTGTAATGAGAGGACTTTGTAGCCAGGCTGACTCATTGGCCTGTCTTGGAGCGCTCGTTTCAATAAATGCGTACGAGCCTGTAACATTTTATAAGTAACCAAAGCACCAAAACATAAACCGTATAATCAATATTATAAAAGGCTTTACATATTTCAAGATGCTATGTGCCAAGATCATTTAGTAATTAGGATGCGTTTTAAAATCCAACTCCTTCAAACATTGTTTTCAGTTAATTTTTATGAACCTTGTTATAGGCCAATAAATAATTATCAATGAAAGATTGAGTTTATTAATCTTGCGTTATATATTAAGAGATTAACAAAGCACTCGGTTGTGTAATACAAACGATATTCTGAAACACATGGATAAACAACCGAAAAGCCAAAAGAGAGTGTTTATATGTTATACAAATGGTGTATTTTGACGGTTTTATAAATTAATATATTACAAAAAGACCATTTTGGATTCAATAACATTCAGAATTATACCGTTTGAGTTTCCAACAGTATGGTCAACACTTGGACCGGTGCCCTCCGAAGGCGTGGGCCCATGATATAGTATCCAGTCAAAATTGTCTCCTGTGTGGGCATTCCTCCATCCGCAAAACGAGTTGTTATCGAAGTCGCAATTGATGTCTAGAAAAGTATAAGTAGCAGTAGTAGTAGTAGTAGTAGTAGTAGTAGCAGTGGTAGTAGTAGTATCAGCAGTAGCAGCAGTTGTTGCAGTAGTAGCAGTAATAGCATAGTAGTAGTATTAGTAGTAGTGGTAGTAGTATTGGTAGTGGTGGTAGCGGTGGTAGTGGTGGAAGTGGTGGTAGTGGTGGAAGTGGTGGTAGTGGTGGTGGTGGGATGGTCGGATGGTGGAGGTGGTGGTGTTGGTGGTGATGGTGGTGGTAAAATAAATAAATTTATTTCATGAACCATAATTAAACGTTTTTACAGACATAAACAATATTTTTTCTTATTATTCATTATTACTATAGTAAATGCGTGCTTAGTATACCTAATTGACACTGGTTTCCGAAATATCCAGTAGCACACTGACACGTGTATTTGTTTATAAGGTCTTTACATGTGCCTCCGTTTGAACATGGGTTGGATTGGCACTCGTCGACCTCTTGAATTGAAGGGCGTTATATTGAATGAAACTTATACACAACTTATATATATATATATATATATAATATACATGTAAAACCTCGCATGTCTTTTTACTATGACATAACATTCAAAAACTTCCAGTACTCTTTACATTAAATAAAAATAATAAATATATATTTGAATCTCAATAGACTTGGACGTTTGGATAAAAACGAGTGACATCATACACTTTCAATATATTACGACTCATATTCAAATATTTACTAATTATTAAACAGAATGTTTATCAGATAACTTACCTAGATTACAATCGGTACCTGTATAACCGTCCTGACATATGCATTCGGCTTTGGTGTTTGTTAAGTTAGCCCTGCATACAGAGTTCCCATAGCATGTAATCCCTTTGCACGGTCCTTCGACTATACAACATACACAATCATTGTCAAATGGTTAATGTATTGATATATATAAAGTGTTTTGGTCTAACCCAAAATAAATCTAAAGTGTGCTCATGTATTTGTATACTGACATGATATATTTGGTTAAGTAAAGACGATTGAACTCATTGCAAGCAAAGTATTACTAAAATTAGTGTTTAACACATTAAGTTTTGTTTTTATAGGACTAGTGAGACTTCATAATCATTTTCGGGAGGGTTATTTAAGTTAACATCCGGGAGGATGTTATTGTGGTCAATTTACACAATGTTTATTTAATAACGGAAAATAAATACAACACAACATTGAACAGGGCACATTATTATTAAAGCTGTGGTCACCGCAGGGGAATGGTAAATGCAAAACATTAAATCAAACACAAATGAATAATTGTGCAACAAATGCCAAAACATGAAACTTCGTTGAAAAACTTTTGAGTAATAGATTACTTAATTGTATAAGTAATTGGTGTTAACACTCAGAGATGAACGATTTTACAACTAAATGCACTTACTTTGTGAAAGAACATTGTCCACAAACTGCAGGCTAAAACACCTCTCTTCTCCCTGTTTTCTATTGACATTGAACAATTTCATTTGTTACCGCACAAGTCGTTGAAATTCAAACACTTCTTGTAATAATATGCTTTAATTTACTATAGTATTAATGAAATATTACCCTAGCTTTTGTGCTTGGTGCGTTCAATAAACTTTTTATGATTCAAATATGTCCACACTACATAAGGTTATACACTTAAAGGCATTTCTAACGTAACACTTACATTATTCATTATTACTAGGTTATTTTAATATCTCCTTTAACTTGTATTTGAATTGATCCACGATTCCACGAATTATCATAACTAGATCAATATGACTTTAAAATATACTATAAACAAACATTTAATTTCAGTGAATGTTATTTAACATTTAAACGTACTTTAACAAACACTTAACAAGCATCCCTTCAAAGCAGCGAAGTATCATAAATAAATTACAACGCATTTATCTTATTACTTATTGATACATTTATTCCATTGAGAATTCATAATATCAACTGAATGTCTATTGAATATTCATCTTTTTCCAAAAACGGGTCCATACAAGTTCCCGTAAACTACAAAGTTCTGAAGAGTATGTCAATTAAATTGATTACACCCATGATAAACTTGTCACAAAAATGTGTGTGTGTTTTTTTTAATATTAGGTTCGAATTTTAATGGCAGAGGAAACGTTCGTGATGGGGTATTTAAAATGTGTGCAATTCATGTGATGTGTTTCACGTGTGGTCCGAGCTTGTGTTCAACATCATGGCTCTTTTTCCGACAGACCAGTCTGTAACATCATTTTGCACACAAACAATATAACGAAGACAACATTAACACATCCTACTCCGTCGTTTTGCGTTTGTAATGCTTTAGAATGTTATCAATTTCAATTTAGTGTTAGTATACACGCTTTTTAAAATAAATATTACAACAAATATGTTTCAGAAAAGAATGACATGCAAAACAAAATCACTATTTTTCGAATACTTTCATTTGAATGTGCAGCTTGAGGAAACCACACCCGCACGGGGTACAGACGTGTAAGAGAGTCATGGATAAGTCATTTGAATGCATTTTGAAAATATTCTCAAACAAAAACAATGTGCGGAATTTCAAGTTGATATATAGAGTCGTTTTAGAAAAATGTCAAATTGTTGCGTTAGGAGTGCCTTTGGGAGTATATCATGCTCGTGAATATGATATGTGTATGCCTGTGTCAAATCAGAAAATCGAAGTTACAGTCTGAAAGTCACTTTACACAATTATTGAGTAACCAAACATCAACATGTTGAACTACAAACGGACATTGATTGTTGGTGTATGCAAGTACAAATTTATTTATTAGCTCATAATTTGGGCTGCATTTTAGTTATAAATTATGATTTAACTAAATAAAATTGTTCTAAACAACATATTATGTTTCTTGCAAATGATATGTACTACCTTAAGCCATTACATTAGAATGGGAACATATACAAACCTTTTATTGTGGTTTAACGGTATATCGATATAAATTCCCTTTCTTTCATAAACAAATAAAAATATGTGTATACAATTTTCTAAAATTATATTTATATAATAAAACATTTGATCATTGCTAAATAGTGTTAACTGTGTTAAGCGCAATATGCTCCAAACGTTTATCAAACAAAATAACGTAATGGTTCAAAAGAGTCCGTAAGCACCTACCCTGTATAGAATAATTTCAAACAAAACGCAACGTATTCATTGAGATCTTGGTTAGCTGGTACCAGAAACGCAACTTCTGTGATACAAACACCAGCTGTCATTTCCGATGTGAATATATGCTGCTGCTCAAAGGATTGTATACTGGTGTCTTTCACACTGGGGCTGAAATGTGCTTGGTATGAAATGTAATACCTTCTATATGTTTAATTCGCTGTAGAATTCGGAATATATAATTTCCATTTTTTTTTGTTGTTGTTTATCAATGCTTAAATAAAAAATCAACACGTTTTCAAAATATTTATTGCGTTTACAGTGTTCACTTTACCTCACCGATCATGGATTTGAGTTTTTATGTAATTCTGTGTCTGCTTTAAACTAAAGCTTGAGTTATACAATTTAAAAACATGCGTTTTAGGCATTATAATTGTGAATAATATTAAATTAATCATGTTAATATGACTGTGTAATCAAACAATTAAACCAGAACAGTTCAGATAAATAAAGCCTACCACGTTTGAGACAAGGCGTAACCATCCGTGTGATAGACTATTAGATGACAAGTCCCATTACGTTTGCATTTCACCGAGGAAAGGCTCGGTAACGTTGGCAGCACAAAATAGGGTTTGTTCTGCAAAAAGACCATGTCGCAATTAGCTTACATGATTTCACCGAGATTTTCTATTATGTTAATACATAACATTCAGGTTCCTGTTGCCCATACAAGATAGTTACCTTATCTACTGAGACCTCATTTGACATGTCTGAAATGAAAAGACAGACTTTGATCACAGAAGCATAAATCGACGAGAAAAATATATGTATTAATAATTTTTGTATTTCATTTTTTTATGATTTTAATAAATTCTTACCTGATACACGAACAGTAGGACATATTTCATCCTCGACCAACCTGTAACGATATTGTAATGTTTAGCATGATGGGGATATACATCGGCGGTGTATTTCAACGATGAAGCGAAGATACATATGTTGTAGTAGGAAATATAGCGAAGATACACATTTTGTAGTAGGAAATCTAGCGAAGATACATATGTTGTAGTAGGAGATATCTATACACATACCCAACTCTGGACTTTGTTTGTAAGCAAAACCGATAGATACCCGGGATTGAAGACGTCACCTCAACAGTTTCGATATTACAAACGCATCCTGTAGCGTTTGTGAAGTTCTTTGTGAAAATATGTGAATAGAGATTATCCGAAGAATATGCTATTTGTACGACGGGTCTGCGAAACAACAAAAGAAAGGAAAGAAGTAATTATTATGTAAACGGCTGACATTTAATTACGTTCAGTGTTAAAATACACCCAATATACATCCGATACAATCTTTCCATTACAATATTGCACGAACCTGATCATGTCGCAGACTTTCAATGAATATGAGCACGTTTTGTTCGTTGAACATTGAACTTCCCATGCAATCATTTCAGTGGTCTCAAAAAATTGCTTCAATTTCAATATTGAAATACATACATTATTATATATTTACTGTTCATATTCATTTTAATACAAGTTTATGTGAAATGCACATTTAGATGTTGCGAGAGGTATCTCATAAACTTTAAACAATCAAACAATTCATTGCCTTTGGATATGAAACTTATTAATAAGTTACAATTGACACAACACATATTCATAACCACCATACACATATACACAATAATGCAATTCATTTATATCCCATTTCTAAACTAAGTGAACTCGAAAGAAGCTCTAAACACAAAAAACATCGACAAAATCACATACAAATAACATATACGTGTACATTTACATAAATTTACCCGATGGCATCCATCGACGGCAACTGCAAAAGAATAATTTTAAATACATTTCCATTAAATTTTTATTGTCATTTTCTAGAGACTCAAAAGTGCGGTCAGGTAGAAAAAGTTTGAATCACTATTTCCTTTTTATTCGCATATAAATATGTTCATTGATAATTAAAAAAAAGAAGATAAGTGCTGCGTTATAAGAACGAAATATAGCTTTGATAAAACAGCGTCTTATTGCATAGTAAAGTATTATATTTATTTACAATATATCAGCATTTATTATTTAATATTTACACACAAAAATAAAACAAACTTTGACAGGTTTCTCCCGAGTATCCGTTTCTACAATAGCAAACTGGATGCTGTTTATCGTGGCTATCACAAAAACCTCCATTGTGGCACGCTAAAGTTCGGCAACCGTCTCTGACTTTAATAAATAACAATCACTTCCGTACAATTAAATCAAAAGAAGACGTTATTGTCTGTCGTAATCTTTTTTATTAATTTTTAATTCATGAACAAGAAAATTGTTTATCTTTTCCATTGTATTATTTGAACTAAAATAACCAACAAACCACAATGTTTAAATACATGATTCATTTCATGGAAAATATGATGATACTTGACTATATTTAAATAACTACAATTGATCGGCATCTCCCTTTGTTACGCCACCAGCGCTGGATATACAACACCGAATATCTTACCTCAAAGTGGTACACATATATTGATGATTAATGTCATACATCGACACTATAACGATTAAAAAAAAAAGAATTAATTATGTTACGAACCGTCATTTGCTTGCGAAACAGTGAAACACCTCTTTTCACCTTCTGGATGCTGGGATCTAAAATAATACAATGTATCAGTGTTACCAAAATACTTTTTTGACGTTATATAATATGTCTGCAGATTTAAGTAAACTAACATCATGTATACATAACAAATAGCGAAATGCAAAGTCTGAAAGGTACAATTAAAAATCAATTTAAAATTGACCCAGATCAAGTACATGAGAACCATTGGGACGCAAATTGGAACATGAGTGTTAAAGACGTTTGCACCAACAACAATTACTGTGTTAATTTCTTATTTTGATTAATTGTTGCTTAATTATATACTGATTATAATAATTTTAAACTTTGTAATATCCTTTTTTTTAAACTAAATCTTAACATTTTTATTTAGTTAATATATTAATTTGTGTACGTCAGAAAGTTCCAGTATGTTGGAAATATATTATTAATTATAATATTCTAATACACGTTAAACTTCCCAAATTAAAATATTCCACCTTTAAAATGTAACACTTTGAGAGATAAAAAATTAAAAAGTGTTGGGGTAAATTCACGTGCATGCAAAGCATTTGGCAGTACATTGTATAAACATAAATACAAAATTACTAAAACAGGTACCGTTTTCATAAGACACTAATTTAAAACAAAAGGCATATTTCTGTCAAACCTTGTTTAACTTTTAAGACAACTGTGACAGATTGGTCATAGGTCTTCGACGTTTCCATGTTTTATGGAAAGTTCAACAATGTTTGATTGGCATATCGACGGTCACTCCCCGAAATAATTTAAAACAAGTATCAACGCATTCGTGTATTCGAAAGAAAGCAATTTAATATGGCGCTCAGTAAGGTTGTTTTCCTACACAACTATAACGCTGACAATAGTATGGTGGCGGTACGTGGTAAATTGTGTTTATATTGTGCCTACTAACGACAATCCTTCTGATACCCCTTAGACCGCGTAAAGCGATCCTCAGACAATTTGTGTTTTGTTTTAAATCATATATTTAAGGTAGCGTGTATTCAAAAAGATGTGAATTTTTAACCATTTTTGTAAAATAAAATAATGTACAGATTGCATTTAAAAACATATTCACCGTCGAATTACAATTATCTAGCTTATTAATTTTACCTTTTTAAACCCAATGTGATACATAGCTTTTTGTTCCAGCCCATGCTGGTCGATGGAACTAACACAACATCAAATGTGCAGTAAGTGATCGATGTCTGGTTTTCCACACATGTTTCACAGTTGGAAAATATATAGTGTTCAAATGGGATCGACGATGTGTTTGTCGTCAAGGAGGCTGTTAGACTGTAACAAAACAAATATTAAAATGTATATAATACCTAAGGCGATTGCCCTTTCCTTCTTTTCCGTTTGCTATCACTAGTGTACGGCACATTTTAAATTTAAGATTTCGTATTAAAAGTCAAATTCAATGTTATTGATACCTTACCACTGATCAACGTTTCTCAGACCTGGTGAAGCCGTAAACGACACACGACATTGTTCATCCAGTTTACATTCCACTACAGATTCATGCGTGAGGCTTGGATAAACAAAATGTGGCCGATCCTATTTGTAATGAAAACAATTACAACGTCATACACATTTCAAATGCTCTATACAGGCACGTTTGGCGATTTCTTGCGTATTTGATAAACTTGAGCGGCACAGTTGAAGGCGCGATTTATAGTACATACATTCAAATGTAAGCTAACTTGACAAACACAACGTGTGTTGCAATGGTCAAGATTAAATGTGCTGTTGTAGTTAATGTGTGTTGTGTTTAGAAAAAAAATGAAGCTTAAGCTGTACACGTGGGATAGAAACCTTTCTACAGCAAGAGTTCTTCTGTGTATATATTTATTTCACACAAATGAATACAATTGCATTAAGCGCTAAAAAAATGCATAAAAGGGTTTAAAACTGACACCTTTTTGGAGTTATGCATATTCACACACACATTTATTGGTAAGTAAAACTATCGCGATTGTGTCATTTTTGAAAAACTATTCTAAAAGTATTCTAAAAATGTTATCGTATTATCATATAATTAATTATAAATATAACATTTGCTTAAATATTGTATAAACTGTAAACTGAAAAGAACACGATTTATTAATTGGAATATGTTATTGTTTTCAAAGGAATTTGAGACTAATTTATATTTTGATTCCGCATTTAAAATGTAATATAATCAGCAACAAACGGATACATACTAAATTATTGAATACGTTCGAAGACCATTATTTCACCTACCGTATATGGAAAAACAAAGTCTTGATCTGAAATATAAGTGATATGCATTAAGATACAAAACTCTTTTTATATATAATTATGGGGTGTCATTTGAAATTGTTAATCACTAGTTACTAGCAAAACTACATTGTTTGCTATATGTAAAACATATATAGGAAATAAAGTAATAAAGCATGGAGTACCTTTAACAACATATATTGCGAAACAAACTTCGTCGTTGTTAGTTCTGAAATATGTAAGTAACACACGTCACATACATATTCATTTACAACATCATAATTTTCATAAAAATTTATATGTACAAAATATGAATGTTCAAGCAATAGATTTTTATATTAAAAATAAATATATCTTACTTCATCCGAAGATATCAACGAAAATTACCTGTCAGCAAACGTTTGAAGACACGTTGTGAAGGTTCCAGTTTGTATTGAAATCATTTTGATTATCACTTTATACACGCCGTCAAATGTTTCTGATTTGATGAATTCCAAAGCGGACACATCCACCTCTTTGCTTGTGAAACCGAGCGCAACTGGTACCCTATATAACATTAAATGTTAAGGCAAAATCAAAATATGTGTGAAAGCCTTTTCAAAACTTGCAACAATTATAAACTATGGTATTGTAGTGTTCAACACAATTCGTTTTTTTCTATCAGTAACGTGTTCTGTCTTCGGAATAAAAAAGAAATCTTTAGTTTGTTCGACTTATACTGTAAAATAGGAAATCCAAATTTGAAGTAAAACACAAATCCACGCACACATAATGCTAAAGTCGATTTGCGAGATAAACATAATTTTTCCACATCGCTGGGTTGAACCAGTTGCATTAAAATATCGAGTTTAACAAATATAGCACAAAATGCATAACATATTGATTCAAAGACGACCCAATAGGATCGATTTGAATATATTTACAATATTCCAAAAAGAATTGCTCAATGTGCCATCGTTGGAATTGTATTCAGGGAGCGGCTCATAAGTCGAAGCTTTTGTAGATCTGTCTGTGCTTCGACTACATCATTGATTATGCTAGTCACAACGGTGAATATTGAATAATTATTTATATCCGATATGCATTTATCAACAAAGTCATATAAGCATGGCAAGCATATGTGACTGGATTTGACGACGTACAACGACTCAAACGACCACGTATGCATTGTTAAAAAACGTGTTTTGCAATTATTGCTGTAAACCACATTGTGTTAATGAATCATAAGTTTATGACGTTACCTATCATGCGTGGAGCTTGTCACATATGTTATGACTTCGCAAGTTCTGCTTACAGCGCAAGTTATGCTCCGAACAACACCGGTGGTTCGATCTATGGCTGGCTGAAAAGGTTATTAATCCACATAATTCACTATAATATAAGTTAACATTATTTTCGTCTGCAATACACATATGTGTGTGATGCCATCTTTAAGATGCGTTTACATTATTGTGCATACATGTTAAATTGTTATTTACTTAATTGTAAGTACATGCCTATTCCTTCGGGCAGAAAGACGAATTACAATACAAGGCCTTAAGTCAAACATAAATGGTGCATACCCACACTGTCATCCCAGGTAATCTTGATGAACTCACCGCTATAGGAAGAACATGAATACTTGATTAAAATATACATTATTGGAAACATAAAAAAAAAACAACAATAACAGCAACATGTTAGGAAAAAATAACAATTCTGTATTAGGTCGGGAAAAAATAGGTGCTCAAAGACAAATACTCCGTTAGTAAGCATTACTTACTGTAGTTGCAGTTTATTCCGTAAAAACCAGGTTTACATACACACGTCTGGTTGTGATTATTTACGAAGCAATGTCCATTATTGTTGCATACATCCGTACCACGACAGGGACCTGTAAACATTTGTATAAACCCTTTATTTAAATTGTGTTTTTTATTCGTTTTTTAGTTATTTAACCTATACCACATTATATATTATGTCCACAACAAAAGTGAGAGTATTTCGTCATCAACGCTTATAAGTTAGCAAATTCATGCTCCAATCACGACTGACTTATTGATTTACCAATTAATAATCTTATATCTTGTAAGCACTGTAACACTTTCAACGTCCGGTCGAATTCAATCGTAAATCGTAAATTAAAAGATTTAATCTCAAGTGCAAATAAAATATGCGCAAAAATCTCAAATGCAAATTAACTACACAAATATCCGATAAAACTTATCGTTTTACACTTTCACACTTTGCATGAAAGGGACTTTATTAAAGTTATTAAATTCACGAAAATTACTTTTTCATATGTTTAAATGGCTAATAATTGCATATATATATATATATNATGTATATATATATATATAGATATATATGACAATTATATTCCAAATTACAAATCCGGTTCATGTTTATGACTACTAAACGCTTTTAATTCGTTACTTCATCATAAGTAATTTCAATGAGTATATTTGAACAGTATGTGTAAATGAAAATTCTTTTTTACCAATGCCATTGTAGCAAGTCTATTTGTTTAATTTAAATTAGCAAGTTGCTAATTAATGAAACAAAGTATATACACGTAATGTTTTATTCGAGAATGTTATTTCCTTTTTGCATTTAAAGATTATGTTTTCAACACACTGATTTAACATAAGTAATAAAAGAGTTATTATCAAAATTGTATTCGTGAAAAGAATTTTGACACTAAACATTAAGCTTTTAGAAGTCAGAGGCCGGGATCCTGTATCGCTCATTCTTATACACTATCAATAACGCTGTAGTAAAAACAAACAATTCGGTACATTCAAGCTCAAAAGCCGTGAAATGGTGTTGATATATCATTTTTACTATTTTAGGAAGACATGTCGGAGGTGGATGAAAAACTGGTAGGAATATCATAAAGTTTGCTCAGGACGACCCCGATCCCCATGAATCCTATTTTTTTTCAATGTTCAATAAATGTTTAAGAATGTATATGCGTAATACCTGACGGGAGTTTGTTTCTAAATGTTTAGTATTCACGTATATCATCATAAAACATTCCAACTAAATATTTCAACAACACAATATAATCATCCAAAGGATATTAGGGTCATGGGAGGGGTAGAGGGTGAAGGGACCAGGGTGCGGTATGGAGGAGTTTATTATACCGCTGTCTATGGTATATCTATCATTTTACACAAGTATGGCGATCCAAAACACGACAGATAACCAGTTAGTAGAAATTTCCTGAAATCGACCTCTTTTGTTATTGTTAAAATGGAAGGAATGCTTTTATATGGGCACCACACATGCTTGCTTATCGTTAACACGCTTTTTACGAATATTCACAATGGTAAGTTCCCTTTTAATGTTTGCTCTTTTTCAGTTTCTATTGCCAGCGGTACATGGAGTGAATAATGTAAGAAATAATTTGTTTCTGTCATAGTGTGTTGCTTTGATAACACGGATCTTTACTCTGATCGTATACTATTCGATATACTAGACTGCAAAAAATATGTGTTTGCTTCAAACACTTATTTGTATGAGCCCGAAATAATTCACATATTTGTTTTCTAGAAGAACATTCATCACTTCCTATTAATGACGTCATCTTAACATAACACCTCATTTTGAATTCGTCGATGATTTCATTCATAAAAATCACGGGCATAACATCTGATTCATCTGAGTATACCGTTAGGTTTGTATGTTTATCCGCATAATACAAAGTTATTGCCCTAACAAGATATACGTCTTGGTTTGGACGGATTTGTCTCGGTTTCGCATGTTTTTTTGTGTGTGTTTTTTTTGTGTGTGTTTTTTTTTTCGTTTTTTCGCTTTGACATTAAAAATCGATGACAGTGTGTACCATTCGTTACATGGGTACATGTGTTTAATATATAACGTAAATCTCTTTAAAAGGGCCCTTACTACAACAATACCCATTTACGCGTATTAAAAACGACCATTGATAATAATCAAGGCGAAATGGCATGAGCTGGAAGGTTTGTTCGCGATTGCTGATTGCTGTTGATCTTACGTTTATATTGAGTATTTTCTAATATATTGCTTTAAATAGCAGCCAAATTAAATGACGCACACGTTTTGATTATCTGATACAGTAGCGGTTTGTTGTGACGGTTTAGTTGTAACGGGTAATATTCATGTTTTATACAAATGTTTTGTTACGCGCTACGACTCATTTTATTTTTCACAAACTTTTTTTTATATATTTGTGTGTATATATGCGTGTTAATTTTGAATGGGGTTTTAATGTATCCGCTTTGTTTATGCCCACACACCCGTGTGTGTTTTTCAAAAACTTGCCCATTCCCAGGAAAGTATTTCGATATTGCATGCATTGAAACAAATATAACTCTTATTCCAGTAAAGGTAATTCTAAAGTAGCAAATAACGCAACACATCATTGACATATTTCCCCCAGATTTTCTTAAGGTAACGGTTGTTTCAGGCACATACACTTATGCGCCAATCTTTTTAAAGTCCGATCCAGGCCTTGATATTAGTTCGTGAAAACCGGACTTTGGAGAATGGAATTCTGTTTATTGATTGATCGTATAATGCAGTTATATATTACATACTTTGCAACGTGCATGCTTTGCATTTATATTATACGGATATACGGAACAATAACACCGATATAAATATGGCTGGAACACCATCTTCATCCATTAATGATTATGCATTTAATACAATTGTGAGACCAAATATATGCTATTGCAGTCATTTATTATGATGAAATTCACACTTCTTAATGTTCTTATATTTAATTAATGTAAATGTACATTATGCTAACTATATGTATTATGTGGCATATATCGTTCGTAGAAGCTCTTGTTACTCATTTGAGGCATTTCCGAATAACAAGTCTTTAATAACTCAAGAAGAGAAACAATCCCACAAGTAATGACACAATGCGCATTTGAACGAATTCTTACCTCTTTCGCATGTTTCGCCGAAGTAGTTCGCTTGGCATATACATTTAGCGTCTTTTGACGTCGGAAAACACAATCCATTTTGGCAAACAGGCTTACATTGATCTGAAATATTAATGATTTTATACGTTACAATTACACAGTCTATGCCACACACCAAAAAAGAAATCAAACTCATGAATACAATTGTATTTATTGATAAATGCATATCTATTTTGTATAACGATAAGATGCGTCTTCTTATAATAATGTTTTCTTTCGTAGAAACCGAAACGCACGGATAAAACAGAATAATAATGCATACGTTTTGTAAAGCCAAATAAACACATATGTTTTCTTGATAGATATTCTTGTTTATTTTTACGAAGGTGTCTAATCAACAGTTTTACGAGAAAAAAATTACAACATATAAATAAATTCAAAAATAAAAATAATTGTTATGTAGCGGAGAGTAAACTGTTTGGTATAAATAAAGTTTATGCCTACCGTCAGGACTTCCACTGGTTACAGCAAATTCGTAACTTCGGCGATCTTGTCTATAAAAGAGAATTTCCATGAAGTTAAGTTAAAAGTTTAAACTAATTGACGTACTTGTCTCGTAATTGCAAAGTCACACATGTTTGCAAGGTTAACTCGAACATACAAATATTATAACAAATTACAAATGTGAACTATCATTGCTCCTGACAAAAGTACGTTAAAGAACAACCACACATACCTGAGTATAACTACGAATTGATTTCTATATAAAAAAACATAGTGTTCTTAATGAAAAATCGATTAAAAACTTATACGGAATAAACTAATTCATCTAAAATAAAAACACATACGTATTGAATTATCTTATATTCATTTTTAGCTCGGCTGTTTTCTAAGAAAACCCGAGGTATTGTCATAGCCAGGTCGTCCTTCCGCGTCGTCGTCGTCGTCCGAAAACTTTAACATTGGCCATAACTTTTGCAATATTGAAGATAGCAACTTGATATTTGGCATGCATGTGTATCTCCTGGAGCTGCACATTTTAAGTGGTGAAAGGGCAAGGTCAAGGTCATCCTTCAAGGTCAAAGGTAAACAAAAATCCAGCACCCACAGCCGAGTGTTGGCACCCGATATGCGGTGCTTTTGTTATAAATACATATATAAGAGCTGATATATAACGATACTGCGGAAAGTGCTTTCCATGCAAATTTATCAAATCGAGTATTTTGAGCATAGCATGATTTGATTTGATAAATATGTATGGGATAGAAACGCAATTTATATTTTATTTAAATATGTTTATATATTGAAGTATAATGTGTTCAGGGTAGGGACATATTTTTGTGGTTTTGCTTTGGTCTTTGTCCGTTAAAGGACAAGCAGTGTCATATAATAATTACCCATATTCTAGAATGATCTTGTAGAATCCAGGCGCGTCAAATATAATAAGCATCTCTGTCAAACATTGTTTCTTTTGATCAAAGTCGGTGAAAATCCTCGGTTCCAAAAGATGAATATAACTCGAAGCCGATTTTATCTTCTCAGTGCTACAAATGAGTTAAAAATTTATTGATACGAATGCGTTCCTCAACATTGAGAGTATTTAAAATAAATCATTATTTTCGATAGAGGTTAATGCTCGGTGAATTTTATAACGGTTTTATTTTTGAAGTTCTCAACAAACTTGCAACTATCATAACATTGCCCTTTCTTAATTTATAATATAACCATTTAAAATATAACTCAGTAATAAACATACCAATTTCCATTTCTGTCAGTGGTGTATAAAATAAACGTTCTCTTTGTGTTAATTGTCACAGTAAACCGGCTTTCTGACGGTGGTGTTGGGGGAAGGAATTTGAACGGCGTGGCATCTCTTTTCTTCCGAGCCTTTCGGTCATTTGAAACAAGTATATCATGTATGTAACTCACACTACGGTATCAATTATGAATTACTTTACTTTTAAACAATTATTGATGCATATGCGTCATCTGTGAACGATTCGATTGTCAAAATAAGAAAAAGGATGTATCAAATCATTTCCAATCCCTTTCAATCCAATTACGCCATTTTTGCTTGTCTGCATGTTTTGCAAAACAACTCTTCTGTATTGCATTTATTCATATGTTGGAGGAGGAAACTTTACATTTGAGGCATGCTTTCAACTTTTTTTAATTACAGTTTAGAATGAGAAAACCTAGTTATAAATGTGCAGCGTAAAACCGTTTTAAATGCATATTTCTCCTACGTTTTAGCAAAAAACATATATACATACGTGATCAGTTTCTGAAATTGAAAAACACACATCTGCATTACCATGTACACATTAAAAACGAACGGAAACAGTATGACATGCGTGTTTAATATGCTTATTCGAATAGTTCAAAACAAGCAAATACACATACCAAAAGTGATTTCATAACACACCATGTCGTATGAATTATCGCTGAAAATATATAAAACTATATTTAAAATACATGAACTTATTGCGGTTGTAAAACTGCTTAAGATACATAATATGTTTCTTTTAGCACATACAATATATTCATCGGCATTGTTCAAACAATACAAATAAAGTACAACTAGGCCATGTCAAGTAAATAGAAAGACACAACGTTCAAACTATTAAGACAAAACGAGTGTAAACCAACACACATCAACATCTTCAATAAGAACGGGGTTTCATAAAAAAAAGATAAAGGGAAACGAGTCTTAGTGTTTTTGAATTTGAATTCGATTGTCTAATTATTAACTTTTATAGATGGGGGATTACAGTAACATGCTGTATTAAATAATGCTATATTGAAACATAAAATAAGAAAGAAAGTGTGCCATTGAAGATTTAGTTAATCTTGTATTGTGTTCTTTATCTAATAACACTATCAAATTCCAGAAAAAGAACATTTTTCGTCGAGCGACTGTGCAGTCGGCGTATACGATGTAGCGGTTTTGTGTAAAAAAACAGTTGATAAATAACAATGTGGACTTTTGATAAATAACAATGTGGACTTAAATTTAAGAGCAAAAGGTAGGAGAACATCAATACAATGGAATTGTTTTACACTCGAAAAAAAAAACAGCATAGTTTTGTTAGTTCAACAAAAAATGCATTCACGTAACACAGAATATCCATATTATTATTTGCAGATTTGTTTAAACAAAACTAAGCCGATACACATAAACACTTTTACTTTCTGCAAAACAAACGACTTAACGTGTTTGTATCGCTGCTGTGGTTAGAAGAAATATACAGCATTTGGTATCATTTTAATGTAAGTAATATATTACATAAAACTGTCCATGTGTATATGTCTGTGTTAGCTTCTGTTTCAGACAATGCAATTATAACATTTTAATCGTTTATACACACTTCACGTGTTTTATAACAGACATCATTTATTGATGAGTTTACTGTTTGCATACAGTGCACATATTTTATGACGGTCATGATAACGCGCACTCAAAGTAATGCTTATCGAACAAATTCAGATAAACAAGTAAACCCACTAAATGCTAACAGCGATAACATCGGCAATATTCACCCTCTGTCGTCTTACAAATGAGTACGTTTCACGACATATTGACTTCATGCGCAACACAAGTAAACATGCATACATTTCATTCAATAGACTTCAATACAGTTTCGAAATACATGAACACAAACCACCNATCAATACAATGGAATTATTTAACACTCGAAAAAAAAAACAGCACAGTTTTGTTAGCTCAACAAAAAAATGCATTCACGTAACACAGAATATCCATATTATTATTTGCAGATTTGTTTAAAGAAAACTAAGCACATAAACACTTTTACTTTCTGCAAAACAATCGACTCAACGTGTTTGTATCGCTGCTGTGGTTAGAAGAAATATACAGCATTTGGTATCATTTTAATGTAAGTCATATATTACATTATACTGTCCATGTGTATATGTTTGTGTTAGCTTCAGTTTCAGAAATGCAATTATTACATTTTAATCGTTTATACACACTTCAAGTTTATAACAGACATCATTTATTGATGAGTTTACTGTTTGCATACAGTGCACATATTTTCTGACGGTCATGATAACGCGCACTCAAAGTAATGCATATCGAACAAATTCAGATAAACAAGTAAACCCACTAAATGCTAACAGCGATAACATCGGCAATATTCACCCTCTGTCGTCTTACAAATGAGTACGTTTCACGACATATTGACTTCATGCGCAACACAAGTAAACATGCATACATTTCATTCAATAGACTTCAATACAGTTTCGAAATACATGAACACAAACCACCTACAATTGAGTAATATTAAGTGGATCAATTTTACCTTGAAGATATCTTGACACACACATAATGTCCGTCTGCATTGTGTATAACACCATTTACTTTACAACGCATTACGTGTGCTGTCAACGGTCCATGGTTGAGTGGTGAATTTCTAAACTCTGTGCATTGAAGGTTGGCGACCAGTTCAGCGGGATATGTGTTGCTGACAATGACGTTATTTACACTTAAATGGTAAGATAAACACACATGATTTGAAAACCGTGCAAATGCGTCTATGAGAACTCAACATGAGTTTGAAAACAATAGCTGACATATACATCATTTATACGTGGACATTGGACACTTGCATCTAGCATGAACTATTGAGGTTGTTATACTTATGAATCCCAAGGTTTGAAATCAATTAGGCCAAATCAAAGAACGTAATGCGCCCAAAAACAACGTGAACAAATGCAACATCAGCTCAGGCCAAATAAATTTGTAAACAATAAGCATAACCGTCACACAATAAATAAGTCCAAAATATAAACCCCAGGCTTAAAAAAGTGGTCTATTGTAATTCATGATATTCTGTAGGTTTACAATACATCTTTTAAGCAATAACTTGAAATTTGGCAAGTTCGTGTTTCTCTTTGTTAGTCACAAATGCATTTATACAATCATTCACTGTTCACTCTAAACGCTGGTTATCGCTTCTCGTGTTATTGTAGATCATAGCGATCAGGATTTAATATGTTATATTGATGTATCCATTTGTCATTTGGTTTGTGCAATCTTTAACTATAAGTGTATGTTTGTGATTGTAAGAGTTGTATACAAATGAGTTCAAATTAATCGATGAAACAGACGTAGCTGACGATTATGTGCAAATCTTTGTAAATAGTAGTTCATACACTTTAAATTACATATAAGGATTAATAGTCCGTATAAAGCTGTGTTATAATCAAATCAAACATAATTACCACCGGCCTTGGGTTATTTGAAAACAATATATTACCTAAAATAACTTCTATTTGATAACGCAATGTTAAAATTTAGTAAAATATAAAATAGCATGCATTACCCAGCATGAGTTGTGATATACACATCAAACATGCAATCTTGAACAATGTCATCGCGCTTTGTACATGCAATCATACTTTTGTTGGGGAGAGTTGGTTCGATAATAGAAATGTCTTTCTGAAACAGAAATTAACACAGCACCAGAAAATGAAACAAAAAACGTTTTCACAATACCACTGTCTGAAAAAAGCCTTTGAAACGCTTAATTTCTTACCACAATAATTAATTCATTAATAACAATATCTATGTATTTTATGTCTTTTGGTTAATAGTCGTTTTTATAAACTTCTTCTTGATTTGAAGGGAACCTACTGTAGTGGGTCTAATAAGTAATTATATAAATACCAAACAATTGATGCAGTTACAATTTGTTAACTTTATATGAGTATATTTAATAATGCGGAATATTAGTAAAACGAAATGTAGGGGTCATATCGACGGCTAACGCGATGTTTTTTTTGTCAAGTATGACTTACTCTTTTACAAAGTATCTATTTAAGGGTAGCTTTAATATGGGTCAGTAACATATTTAGTTTTATTGTTACACAATGCTGACAAGCAGACCTTTTTTTCCGTTGGCGCGGATGAAATAAGTTCTAAAATCTTTATGAATGAAAAATATATTCATTACTGTCAGACGTATTCGTAATATTGATATCGACCCTGTGGTTTAAAACAATTTTCATTGAAGTGCACGATTTATTTTAATGATTATAAGCGCAACAAGGTACTGCAAAACATAGATTTGCATTGAATATATGTTCAATATATAATATATAATTAATACTACTTATTAAAAAAGTAATTCAAACAGAGACATCAACACAGTTGGAATACCTGTGTATGTTAAACTCTATTTAATAAGCAAAACATACATCCAAACAATATTAATAATTGTGAATTAATGTTTACGAACTGGGTTTAAACTATTTTACTTCATATTAATGTATTCTGGTATACCATGATCTAATACTGTCCAAATGTCTTATTCAGTTTTGACCCTATATATAATACAATATAATTGTGTCACTAAGACCATGTTGATTTACATTTACATTTACATGTTATAACATGTAATTCACTACAAGTCAAGTCACGCATTAACAATCATATTAAATATAAAAACACGTTCTCAGCTCTTTACAGTACGATTGATATTAATAACATATGTAACTACTTACGTAACCTGCACTTGTGCCGGCGTCAATTTCATCTGCAAATTTAACCTTGATTTTAATGTGATTCTTTTGACAGTTTAAGATAGACGAATAATTATATGCATTTTAGCACGGTAATAACGCGATATAGAGCAAAAGTATGAGAGTGTGTGAGAGAGTGTGAGAGAGACTGAGAGNTAACCCATTTCACAATAGCATGTCCCGTTTGTGCATGATCCGTGTTGGCAATAACCTTGCGGACAGCCATCTTAAACAATGTATATTGACAGTTAAATACCTTAAAAACGGTAATCAATTAACTCGAATATGCACTTGCATTACTATAACTTATATATTAACTCTCTACATACACTTGCGATAAAACAAGAACATTTGACCGAATATATTAATTATTTACCAATTTACGTTTTGCAAATAAGTACAATACAATAAGGACATACCATTAGCATACGTCTCTTTTGCTGTTGAGTTTTTATCATCACCCAGATCTACAATGTTAAAATGCAATTAGTATACGTATTGTTAACATTCAGTATACAATGCAAAATGAACGCGCATATGTAATCCGAGATTTCCATAATATTTATAATGAAAATGTACTGATTTCGCAGTCCTTTCCGCAATATCCACCGAAACAATGACATGTGTATCTCCGCAAACCATCCTCGCAAATACCGTTTTTATTACAGAGGTTAAGAAGACAATCGTCAATTTCTGAAAGATAACATAATTATTTAATTATCTTCCATGTTTGTTCTTGGATTTTAAAATTGCATAATATAAAGACATTTAAAACCGTTTAATATCGTTAACAATATATAGATTATATTGAAATCATACTTTCTGAACAGTTTGTTCCATTGAAGTCGGTGCCGGAGCAATAACAATAGTATGACACTCCAGCAGGCTTGCATTGTCCATGTTCGCATGGATTCGTAACGCATCTATTTACCGCTATAATACAAATGTTATAATCATATCTTCTTCGCTCACTGAGGTCATTAAATCTATTTAAAATATATCTTGAGCGTTAAAGAGAACATTTCAATTGGTGACTGATAAAAAAATACATAAATAAATTCTCACCTTTTTCACATAGCTTGCCAGTAAAAATAAGGTGACATTCACATGTAAATGTTCCTGTTTCTTCTCTAAATAAGCAGGTACCATCATTATAACATGGCCCGGATGTGCATGGATCTGCATATCACCCGTAATTATAACAGATTACACTCACATTAACGATGGATAATCGAAATATAACAATAATCAAAAATCGATTTTAACAGTTAAACGAATAAATATATAATTGCTTCACAAATGCTTAAAAAAAAATAACTTATATGTACACGAACATCAATTTCAGTAACTTCGAATTGAGTTTATATCCGCAAGGCAGTCGGACGAATCAATAACTGACAGGCAGATGTTGAAAGTATTATATTGATTAGTCTAAATAGCGCGAACACTTATTATACTCCATTATCTTTATAAAATGTCATACTACCTGGTTGAACTACAGCAAACTGTATACAAAACTCATTGCTTTTGCCTCTGCAATGCCAAAATGTTGCGTTACAATACGACTAGTAAGTGCTGTATATGATGTATTACATATTAGGTATATCTATCACTTGCTTCCGATTCTCTGCTTTCGAAATCTGTCAGACTTCATACTATCCTTACTTCTGTTTTGCTGACAGATACATTTTAACATTGAAAAGACCGACAGTCCTTTTTTATAAAAAAATATGTAAGGGTCATGCTACTTATATTTGTGTCATTGTATATGCATGTATAAAATAGTTTTTTTATCTGATAAGAGTATAGTGCATATCTAAGAATAGCATACCCGTTGTCATCAGTGGCTTCTAAGCAGACGGTCGCATCTCCTGCGATAGGATGCCTCACAGAGAGGTCTGTTTTATATAGGTTGTCGCCTTTGAAGGAAATATAACTTACTGACTTGTCCACATCGGTATGGTCCATGTAACTTGTTGTACTCTCTATTGCCACCACGGCTCTGTTTATTATATTAAGTTCGACTTATTGATAAACACATATATAATAAATTGCTCAGTGCGAGCATACAACATATTTCACTTAGTGATAAGTTTTCCATTTATGGCAGGGGCAGGTTTGATGACAACTTTATTCTTCAGAAATTGCATTATTTATCTGTTATCTAAATGATCATTACAACTATCTAGTATCAAACATTCCCTAAATGATATATACTATTTAATGTTGATGTATCGTACTGTTATTTCTAAACACGAATGCGTGTTTTAACATGTATGATTATCACCGGTAATTACATATGCATTGCATATGCTGTATGCTTTTATTAGAGCGAGTGCGCCAAGTGTCGGCTGCAAAAATTTAGCTCTGNCTTCAGTAACATTGATACACAATATTGTGGTTGCTAATAATTTATGCACAATTAAATGTGGAGATAACAATTTGTTAAATGATTGCTGGTCGAAAATACATATATTGCGAATATAAACACGCAACACTTTACCTTGTTGATTTCACATATATTGGTAAAATACATGTCTCATCAAGCGGGCATGCTACAGAAGCTCCAGGCGAAGGCATGTGTGTGAAATATGGTTTAATCTGAAATATTTGAAAACAAGTATTTGTTCTTAACACATGATTTTAATTTTGCTTATACTTTTACAGTGCGTTATAATTTTGTGTAAAATGTGAACAATTTGTAAATTTCGGTATGTCCTCATGCAGACTATGGTTGGCAAGAAACGTTACATGGAAGAATATTTACGTGAAAAATCGTTCTACAACCGTTCAAACGTTCAATCTCACAGTTTAATTAAAATTTTAACGTACAGTTATAGACTTTCACAGTGATCTATTTGTGTGACTGTGTACACCATAATGTAAAGATGTTAAATGATCATCGTTATTGTGTTTGTATTAGTAATGTTTTTACAAATGTATACATATAAGCGTTTGAACATTTTAAATTAGCTTAGACCTATTTATTTTAGCTCGATTGCTTCGAAAGCCTAAGTCTTTTTGAAACGCTCTCGAGTTCCTTTCCTGGGTAGAACCAGTACTTGTCTAAGATTTAACCCACCGTGGGGATCGAACCCGTGACCTCCCGTTCGCTAGGCGCACACAATATCAATTAAGCCACGGCGACTACACTTTAAACGCACGCGTGTGTCGCTTTTAGTAGGCAAATAATTTAACTTTTAAGGTGGAAAGGCCACTTACAATACTCGTTGAAGATGTGTAGTTGAAATTCCCATCTGGAAAATAATGTTATTTGCTATATAATCATTCAAATACATTAGTTTAGATGCAGTTGTCTTACGGTAAAAATAAGTAAATTTGTATTTTAATCGAGGTACCATTTTTCTAACAGTTACACCATCTTATTTATGGTTTTGAACGCCCTGATATAAACTGCAGTATGTTTGTACACTGCTTATCTAACTTAATTATGTAAATTCTTTACCTTTTACGTCCAATCGGAAGCATCGTGATTCAGATGAATCGACACTGAAAGAAGATAAGCTCATATTAAATTATTTGTTAAAAAACTGATTGATTGAATAAATCATGGCATAGAATAACACAGTAAACACATTAAAATTGCAGCTGCAACAGCAGAAGAGAACTTGAACATTTTTTTTTTATTTATAGCATGGGAGACGTTGCCTCAAAGTCAGCAATACACGTGTTCATGCACGTAAAATGATTGTTACCCTCCTATGTCAACAGCCGATACACATGCGATGTGTTGTTGTATCTCATACAGCGGAATGGAAAATTTGATTTGCGCAAAATATGTGTTTAGTCTGCCTTTCCTGTCCGGCATAGGAGTTGATACGTTCCAATGGTCCTTCAGTGTCCCAGTCAAATAGAATTCCTTTATAGGTCTGCGTAAGAAAAGATAATTGATTTATGTTACAAAAAAAAATTAACTCAAAGAAACTGAGTGTGAAAAAAATTATATCAGTAGAAAAGCAACATAATTTTATTTTACGATTTGGAACCTACCTGACGCTCGAACATGTACAGACATAGTGATAATGACGTACCCGTTACTGGAGTAAGAAAACACCTCTGTACTCCAAATTGATCCTGCATATACAATAAATGAATGCGACGGCTCTGGAGATGGTAGCACAAACTCTGGCGTCGATAAATTATTCACAATATGGACAGCAAACTTTATAAAAGAGAAACAAATGTGTATAATAATCGTATTAGAATTGTTATTAACAAGTAAGTTCTGTTCAATATAGATAAGTATTAAACACACGAAAAACGATATTAAATGTTGATTAGGTTTTCTTTATTAAAATCATTTCCGAAATAATCATAATATTGTGTCGGTATTATTCCACTTTTTACAATTACTATTTGACTACACTTACTTGTACTTGGAATTTGCTCAATGCTGCTTGTGATGGCGTATATACAGTCGAGCCTAGCTTCATTACATATTTGTTTGTTTCTTTAACTTCAACGGGCAAAGCTATCCAGTGGTTTTCTTTATATCCATGAATTGCAGTTGCGTTAATTTTAACAGAACAATTCTATAAAAAATATATCGAAGCGTGTTTTGTGTTTGCTGAGTAAATGAATATAGTTACGGAACATAAATATTAAACATAGTGTAAGTTTAAGATAATCATAAAATGAATTTAATATCCATTCATCATTGTAAAACACTTATAAACTATGGTTATTATGTAAGTTGGATAATACCTCATAATAAGTTATTCCAGGCGCTTTTGTCTTGTA
The DNA here is from genome assembly GCA_007657795.1 of Dreissena rostriformis. Classification (NCBI taxonomy): domain Eukaryota; kingdom Metazoa; phylum Mollusca; class Bivalvia; order Myida; family Dreissenidae; genus Dreissena; species Dreissena rostriformis. The sequence goes on from VMBQ01004065.1 coordinate 86,074, forward strand.
GAGTTGGCCTATTTCTAAGAATGTCGCTGTAACATCACATCGAATTCGATCCCCATCATCATCAACAAATGGTAAATGTATAAATGTTGTTTTATTAAACGCAACCCTACAGACAATAAATCAAGCATTAACACTCAAAACCACACTCGCACACACATTTATGCAAGAACGACCCCTCTCACGCAGACGCACGTACGCACGGACGCACGTACGCACGCACGCATGCGTGTGTATATATATGTGTACACTACATACAATACAGTGATGTTAATATCAGACAAGGTATTGAATAGCAATATAATTTAGATATTCATCAGGAAATGCTTAGGCTAATATTTATTGAACCTGTAATATGGCATCAAACTCGATTTTGGGGAACGATTTCTTTTCCCCGTGTCGTTACGAAGACTTGGGTAGATAGTCGAAGTAAATTTCCATTCAACGGCCGATCTTTGTAATGTAAGATTTATCCAGTCATGCCCAGCGTATCTTGAAAAGACAGAAAGAGTATTGTTATGTGTAAACGCATACTACTTGTTTTATTTTAAACTAAACATGCAATTTTCAAAATAAAACTTAAACGCATTAAACTTATCCCTAATAGACATTAATTATTATCTTACATCAATTTTACTCTTTCCGCGACTGGAAACTCGACTGTTAAACTCATCAGCTCCTGCTCCCATCCGAGTTGTTCATTAACCGATACAATGGTTTCGTTAAACGTTTGTCTCGCTTTAGGGCTCAAATCTTTAGAAGTATCAATTCTTATTGTTCCAAAATAAGAACTATTGCCTACAGTTTGCTCTGCTAGCTGACGATGAGTTAACCTGTTCGCATCGCTTCTTGAACAAATCTGTCCACATGGGCCTGTTCCTAGCTTCCAGCCAGCCAGTATTTCAACGTGCGCCTGTGAGTACACAATATACACGTTCATTATATACCTGCTTTATGTTCCCCAAATATACAAGTTGTATCAATCGGTAAAATACAACTGCACAGAAATAATTCCCGTATTATGCTTCTCGCTAGTTGTCCATTTCCGTATTACCATACTAGCCGGGGTACTTTTAATAACGTCACTTTGAATGCATAAAATTATAAGAGCATTCTCGGTTAATTATGAACGCTTAAACTCATTTTTTAACTTAAATGATTCAAAGTTGTATATAATAAAAGAAATATTATGCAAGTCAGTTGTAACAAGTGTTTGTATCAGTCTCGTGGCTTGCGCTATTTCGTATCACACTCGAGGCCCCGCCTCTCGTGAGATACGTCATCACACAAGCCACTCGACTGATACAAACACGGAACAATTGACTATCGTAATATTCCGTATGTATTAAGCTCGTCCAGTTTGAAAATATGGAAACAGAAAGAACAAAAAACTATTAATGGTTTTATACTCGATATACAATTTTAAGTGTGGGGTGTCTTGGGACAGACAACGCATTACCGAAGTCCAGATATTAATCAAAACATAGCCGTCGATCTCTTAACACAACTTTAACAATGGAAAAAAACTGCAATTTATTGAATTGGTGCTGTTGCTTATGCCAATAATTCAAAATTGGTAATAGATTGTTATCGACAGTAAGCAGTAATATTGAAATGTGTCGATATATGTTACTGTTGATCTTTAGAAACGGTTTCATATTACAAAAAATAAAACAGAACAGGAATCGGATCGTTAAAGATTCTGGACTTAAAACTAATTAAATGACGTCATTATTTGTGCTTCACAACGTTTTTCCCTGCTAAATGCTTCATTTAAACATGTATTTTAAAATGTAAAAAACCGTTAAAGCGTCAAGTAAACAAATTGTCATTTTTAAATACTTATAGATAAATTGTTTTATTCTTATTTGATGCACCATTCGTGAACATATGTTCACTGATAACTCGTTAATTAAACTCGATTACTTAAAAAAACACAACACATATTCTCTCCATATTAACTGCATAAATGTAAATGACCGCATTTGTCGTCATACAATATGGAAAATAATGTACGATACCGCTACATACCGATATGGTACCGTTCGACACATCGTCTAGCGTAAATGTCATCGTTCCGCCAAGAAAATTAGCTTTCCCGATTACGTTTTCCGCCAGGAGAACGATTGCAAACGCTATGCCTACGGGGATTTTGAAACCCCTCATGTTTACTGTTTAGAAAGTTTCAAATGTTAAACTAGTGTTTTCTTCCGGAACACAGACTATATTCAAAATGGTTATGATGTTGCTCCGAACTTCCAATCCATTAGCAGTCGAAACCTAAAACATGAAAGTAAAACTTGAGATGGGTATTATATTTAACAAATCGATGCTTATCTGCCAGTCTGGATGCACTGAGACGTTGACGTGCGTGTCTTCGCCTCTGATCAAACACTTACCATGGGTTGATCTCATCACTTGACAATCATAAATTGTCGTGGGATAAATAAAACTCCAATAATCAAATGGACAATCGATTAAGATGTCAAACAACGCGAATATTTTCAGATTATCCTTGACTGTACATGGATTATTGTAAATTAGAGCTAAGCTCTTAAGTCCAGTTATCAACGTACGCTAAACTACGGGATGGCTGTGTTACTAGATAATACCAACTTGGAGTAATGATTTTCTTACCAGGGGGTTCTTAAATATATACGTTCCAAGGTCGAAAGGCCAACACAAACGCCAAACATTAAAGACAAAAGGCTGAAATTTAATTGTCGAGCAGTTTAAATAAGTTTTAGCGGGCCATTTCGATATAAATTGTGTGTAACTGATAACTGATCACATTATTTTTTTTATTATTATTATTATTATTATTATTATTATTATTATTATTATTATTATTATCATTATCATTATTATCATTTTTATCATTATTATCATTATTATTATTATTATTATTATTATCGATGTCAATTTAGTTGTGGTATATTTTAGGAAGCATCCTGCAAAATCACGTGTGCATGCCATTTGTATGTATGTATGTACGGTATGGAGCAGGATGACCTCGACCTGCACATAAAATGCGATTTTAAGAGAACATGCATCAGAAACTCGGCATGGCTTCTGTTTGATGGTCTCACATGAACATGTATAAACCAATCGAAGACATCGGTCTAGGGAATGTTCTATTGACCCCAAGCGTAGAGTTCATCTAAATCCAACTCACGCGAAGAATAGTAGGCTTAAACATGAAACGATGATCGACGCATTTATCTGCCTTAGGTTGTTGACAACACGGAATACAGCAATTACAATTTGTATTTACCAATTATTTCTATATTGAAATAACACACATACAAAAAGTGTAACGAATATCAGGGACGGAATACTTGAGCAAGGGTCTCCTTGTTTTACACCAGAGTATAAATTGATGTATTCAGATGATGGATTGTTTAACCTGATTGCTGATTCTACTGAAGAATATAGGTCTTTAAGTGCGGAAACCATTTAGAGCTTATTTAACGGCTTATACTTAGTTACCGATGTACCAATAAATGTGTCAGGAAAAACTATATATACATAAAGCACGACGTGAGTAGATACAATTGGTAACATTTTTTATAAGTAGAATAGCTGCTTTTACAACAACAATAAAATAATAAAAATTAATCGCCAAATCATTATTATTTGGTGAAAAAAACGTTACAAATGATAAGAAATTACATACATCAGGCAAACCACGTTTAAATGTAAACATTTCAATACGTATTGTCGAGGTCGAATGACCTTAACTTTCATACTTATATTGACCCGTGCCATGCGAAAATAGGTTTTATGCCATCTGCCATCAGCGTAGCTCCTGTCCAGCCTGCGCAATCGCACAGTCTCGCCAGGAGCTACGCTGTCCGCTGTTAAGTCAAGCAAGGTTTGGTGGGCTTATTTGCGGACATGGTACCTCCTGCGCGATTGCACAGGCTGGGCTGCAGCTCCGCTGACCGTATATGGCATAAGACGCAGTTTTGGATGACGCGAGCCATCTAGTGTTAGAGCGAAATATGTCCTAATACTGGTATTTAAGAAAATCGAGTGAAGACACGAAATCGGTTTCAAATAATTCGCTGCAACCGTTACAGGTTACAATATACTAAATAATCGAGGCATGAAGGGCTGTACTCTCTAAAAAAAAACATCATATTTTCCTCGAAGGC